>JAPTJF010000200.1:0-103619 GCA_029339195.1 Micractinium sp. NFX-FRZ
GGGGGGGGAGGGCTGGGAGGCGGGGGAGAGGGGCTGGGAGGTGGAGGGCTTGGTGGTTGTGGTGCGGGGCTTGGGGGAGGTGGGCTGGGAGGAGGCGAAGAGGGGCTAGGCAGCGGTGGGCTTGGAAGCGGGGGAGAGGTGCTGCGGGGAGGAGGGCTGGGAGGCGGTTGTGAGGGGCTGGGCGGAGGAGGGCTTGCTGGCGGGGGGCTTTGGGGTGGCGGGCTGGGAGGAGACGGAGAGGGGCTGGGGGGGGGAGGGCTGGGAGGCGGGGGAGAGGGGCTGGGAGGTGGAGGGCTTGGTGGTTGTGGTGCGGGGCTTGGGGGTGGTGGGCTGGGAGGTGGTGGTGAGGGTGGTCTGGGTGCAGGCTCAGGCGAGGCGCTCGGTGGCGGTGGGCTTGGCGGGGCTGGGGCGGGTGGCAGTGGGGAGCGTCTGGGCGGCGGTGGGCGGGGCAGGGGTGTCGTTGAGGGGCTGGGTAAAGGCGGAGGCGAGGGTTCAGGTGTTGGTGGAGTGCGCGGATATGGCGCATCGGATGCTTGCCTATCACTTGGCGGCGGGCTCCTGCTGTTGCCGGGGGTTGTGAAGAGGACCTCGTTGGAGGGCTTGGACCGGCCCACACTGTCTCCGACAGCCACCGCCTGCATCAACCAGTTGTGACATGCGCCCCCGCGGTCTCAGCAGATGTTGAGCAGAGTTGGGGTTGGGGCAGGCAGGCAGGCGCCGCAGGCCATGCAGCCATGGCAGGCAGGCGCCCCTTGCATTCATGCTGTCCGCAGCTCACGGTGGTAATGTAGGTGGTCTCTGGAGCCAGGCCGCTGACGGGGCAGGCGCCGGACCCGGTACAGCTGGCGGTCACGCACGGCCCGCCGCCGCCAATGGAACACAGGATCAGCAAAAAGTCGCTCCAAGGCCCGCCCGGTGGCGGCGTCACCCTGACGTTGGCAGATGTGGCGTTCGTAGAGGTGGCGTCCACTGTGGGGGTCCTGCAGGCATAGCGGCAGTGCTGCTGCCTAGTCATGCAACTGGCGTCCAAGGTTGACAGCCCGGCCCAGGGTGGTGAAAGCAGCCGCAGAGCAGCAATGCAGTTGGCCTCCAAGGGCTGAAAACGCCCCATGCAGTTGCAGCAGCAGCAATGGAGCAGAAGGTAGCTGTAGTCCAGTAGCAAGGCAGCAACAGCGGCACCCCTGGTGCCGTCGCCCTTGCCAGCCCCCCTGCTTGTTCCAATTAGGGTCCACCCTAATTAGGGTTTAACCCTAATGAAACCCTTAATGCCAAGCAGCCAAGCCCCGGTGTGCCAGACCGATCGGAGCCAGTTCAGCACCGCCCACACGTACCCAAATGCTGGGGTCACAAAGCTGAGGGTGTTGGGGGCCTTGACTGTGCTGCCATTGGGTCGCCGGGCCAGCACTGTCACCGCATACTGCAGACGAGAGGAGGGCAGTGGTGCTCACAAAGTGAGAAGCAAGTGGTGTGTGCCTGGTTCCCAGCTACTTGGCAAATGACTCTATGCTTGCCCACAAAGAAGGCCCGCGTCTGGCACCTCTGCCGCTCAATTAGATGTGTTCCTGGAAGCAGGCAGCACGCAGAGCGGCTGACTACACCTGAGTGCCAGGGTCGAGTCCAGTGAAGGAGACGTCCGGCCGCGAGGTTGTCACCACTGTCGCAGGGCCGCCACTCAGGGGCGTGGCGGTGAAGGTGTACTGCAGGCAGCACAGGAAGGCATGGCAGGTGGGCGGGCATGGCGGGCAGGGCGGGCGGACGGGCAGGGCGGGTGGGGAGGCACTGCCTGCTGCCTGCCTGCTGGCAGCGCGGGGCAGGGGTCACCACAAAATGGACCGCACACAGGGTGCACACGGCAGGCCCAGCAGGCACCCCGAGAGTGCGCCACTGCCCGATCCCAAGCAGTCCAGCTTAGTGCAGCACAGCTGGGCAGCGCACCGAGGTGTAGGTGGCGCCGGGCGGAGGATTGGCGGTGGCGCGGCCGGTGCTGCTGCCGGTGCCCATGGCGCTCGTCAGCGCCGGTGCGTTTCTCAGCGGGGTGGTCAGCTGCTTGGCGTTGGAGGCAGGCAGGCGCGTGCCGCCCACACGTGCAGTCACGCGGTAGGTGGTGCCGGGGCGCAGGCCATCCACAGGGCAGTGGCTGGTGGGGCAGGTCTTGGTGATGCACGTGCCACCGTTGACAGGGCAGAGGGTGACAACGTGGGCGGCCACTGGCCCCACCCCAGCAGGCGGGTTGAGCACAACACTGCCTGTGCTTGGGCCGGTGGCGGTTGCATGGGCGATGGTGGGAGACCTGCCGAGGGGAGGATAAGGTCACAAGGTGATGAGGTGTACAGCAATTGCGAGGCAGGCACAACCATCCTGAGAGGCCAGAGGGGTCAGCCTACGAGTGCCACACCTCAGCAGCGGGCAGGGCAAAGCGGGCCACCTGGGGGAGGCAGAAGGCAAGGCGAGCCAGGTTGAGCGGCGGAATGCAAGCCAACGCATTTGTCAAAGGGAGGAGACACACAAGGCACATGCCGAGGCGGTTTGCCTGCCAGCAGCCGCCCAGGGATGCGTACCCGGCCTGGGGAGTGGTGACGGAGAGAGGGTTGGAGGGCAGTGTCCTGATGCCGTCGGCAGTTGTGCCCACCACAGTCACTGAGTACTGCAGGGGAGTGAGGAGGCACAGAGGCGAGCAGTGAGACAATAATCAGGGCTTGCTCCGGCCAGAGGAGTGGCGGCGCAGTGGGCGAGCACACGCCGGCAGCTGCAGCTTGCCTGGGTGCCAGGGTTGAGGCCCCGGAAGCGGACCTTTGGGATGGGGCTGGCAACAGTGATGGCAGGGCGGCGGCCCACAGGGGTTGCCACAAAGGTGTACTGCAGGCAGGGGAGCAGGCAGGGCAGGGCAAGGCGGGGCAAGGCAGCGTTCAGTCAGCTCAAGTGTGCCGGCAGCCTCCGGTACCTCCGGTAACCAGTGGAGGGGGCCCCCGCCATGGGGGCCCACACCTCTGCTGGTTTCCTCAACCCACGCCCAAGGGCGTATTCTTCTTCTTCTTCTTCTCAAGTGTGCCGGCAGGTTGGACACTTCACACCTGCCACAGCAACCGCCACGTGTTGCCACGTCTTCCACCTTGCGTTTGCTGCATCAAAGTGGAGCTCGCGCCCCGCCACGCCTTGCCTGAGTGTAATCCATGCCGGGCGGGGCGGTGGCAGTGACGTGGCCTGTGGTGGCGCCCGTGGCCTCGGCGCTGGTCAGCGTCAGCGGCCCTGCAGCGCGGCATATGCCAGGCATGGAGGGAGGGAGGTACCAGGTGAGGAGCAGCCAGTCTGGACGGAGCTGGGGCAGGACATAACGGTGCCAGATTGCAGGCAGCGCGGCTGCGCAGGCCCTGAGACAGGCATCCAGCTGCTGCTGCTGTGCCCCCAGCCCAGGCAGCACGCTGTCACCCATAGTGCCAAGCGCGACAAGCACGCCGGCATGGGTCGACATCTCACTCTCGCAGGGGGACAGGTAGCCGTCGTTGACCAGCAGCCTCAGCTGAGCGCCACCCTCGGTGTGCAGCTGTGCGACCTACGGGGTGGAAGTGGGCCAAAAGGGGGTGCGGTGAACGCGCAGCGTGCGGCAGGGCGGTGCACACAGACCCCTGCAGGACCCCTGTGGGCCGCCCAGCAGCTTTGACTCTGAGGGTGGCCGCGGCAGCAGGGACGGGGGCTGGACTGGACTGGCAGCAAGGAGCGCAACTGTTTCGACCAGACTGGTGAGCACATCAGCACCAACTGGTGCGCACAGCGCCGCGCCTGGTCTGCAGCAGTTGTGACCACCGCTCTGCCTGCCAGCCCACCTGCTTGAGGTTGGCCCACACCACCATGGGGTTCCTTTTGATGGCCCCCATGGCCAGGCGCATCTGGTCGGCGCTGAAGTCGCCGGTCAGCACGGTGTTCAGTGCCAGGCGGGCTGGGGTGCCTGCGGCATGTGAGGCATCGGCAAGGGGCGCTGCTGTGGGCAGACGGGCGCGTGCCGGCAGCATGGGTGATGCATTGAGCGGCCCAGGATGCATCTGCCCGATGGCTTGACAGCCTGGCGGCCTGCTTCCCTGCCTCCGTGGATCGTTCCACCCCCCTCAGCCCTTCACAATGCGACCCTCGACAGCAGCAGAGGCAGTGGCAGCAGCGGCAGCAGCGGCAGAGGCAGCGGCAGCAGCGGCAGAGGCAGCGGCAGCAGCAGCAGCTGTAGCAGCAGCAGCTGTAGCAGCAGTTCTCACTGTTCCAGGCGCCATCCTCCGCGTGGGTGGTGTAGGAGACAGTGGCACCTGCACAGGGCAGCAACAAGGGCGCTATGCTCAGGTTGAGGCAGAGTAGGGTGGCAATGCTTAGCCCTGCTTGCTGGACGTGCACCAGCGGAACATCCTGCGCACTGCCTGCCAAGTGCTTATTCAGCGCCACCGCGGGTTGACCGCCCCCGCCTGCTTGTCAGCTGCCTTGCTGGGAACAAGGCAGGGTCGCTGTGCAAGCGCCACCGCGCAGGCGCCACGCATTTGCCCCGTGCAGTGTGCACCTGGCAGCAGCTGCTTCAGCGCCGCCACAAACAGGTTGTGCATGCCGTCTGTGACCAGGCCACGCTCGGGGCTCTGGAACACTGTGGAGAACATGACGGAGCGCTGGCTGCCCGCGATTTGGTTCCCGGGACCGAGGGTAGTGCCAGTCTTTGTGGCCTGCAGTGGAGGAGGGCGCAGCGCAGGCAAGCAGCAGGGCGCTCAGCAGCTGGCCGTGCCTGCAAGAAATGCTGAAGCAGAGGCGGGCCGCTGTGCAACACGATCAGGGCAGCAGGCCTCGCTTGCTTGCCTGGACACAGGCAACTGCTGCCACACGCGCGCAAGCGCCTGCCCGCAAGTTCCTGCTCGCCATCCGCTGCCGCTTCCTGCACACACCCAAACGCATACAGCAGCGCACCACACACACACCCAACACACGCATACAGCAGCGCACCACACACACACCCAAACGCATACAGCAGCGCACCACACACACACCCAAACGCATACAGCAGCGCACCCACCACACCACCCGCCGCCTGAGGTCCCACGCACCAGGTAGGGCGCCGACACAGTCTTCAGGTGCACGCTGCCAAAGGTGGCTTGGTTGAAGAAGCCCTGCACGCCGCCCAGCAGCCGGCGCTCCAGCGCCCTGGCGCCTGCCAGGCTGGCAGCAGAGCTGCCGGAGAACAGGACCACCGTGTTCACCGCCTGCGCCCCGTCTGCGCTCTCCAGAGATATGGTGAGCGGGGCGGAGCCTGCAGGGCGCGGCAAGTGAGGGGGGCCGGGGCCACAGGGTGTGGTCGGCTCGTGGCGGCGGCCAGGACGGATGCACAGCGCGTGCATGTGGCTGCTCATTTCCCAACATTGAACACGGGAAGCGACAGTCGGCCTGGGCATGCAGGTGTGGCTGTTGCAGCAGCTGAGGCTGATCCGGGCACGTGCAGCTGGGCTGCCGGCACAAGATGGATCCGGCTGGCGGACTCCGCCCACCTGCCCATCAGATGGGCAGGCGGGCGTGCAAGCGGGCCGGGGGCATCCCGCCTGTGTCCGCATGGCCCCCCGTACCTGGCGCCATCCTCCGTACCGCCTGTTTGAAGGCAAACTGGATGGGTGGGGTAAAGTCGGCGGGCGTCACGATCTTAGGCAGCGCCAGCTGGAAGAAGAGAGCCACCTGGGGGCAGCTGGTGGGCATGGCTGCAGCGGCGGCGCTGCAGGCACGGGCGCAGGCGGGCGGGCGGATTCCATGCATGTTGATGCAGCGGGGCCGGTCGGCATGGGGCTAGTTATGGGCTGGCTTAGCAGGTAGAGCACAGCGGACACGGCATGGCTGCAGGCCGGGAGCGGCAGCTTTACACGCATGCGCCGCATTGGTTCCAGCGCCTGCAGCTGCCTGTGCCGGTACCACTACAACCTTGGGAGGCACGCATGTCCTGCAGGCTGCGGGCTGCAGGCTGCGGGCTGCGGGTTCCTGCAGGCAGCTGCCTGCCCCACCTGTGACTCACCCTGCAACATTGATACCACCGCTGGCAGCCAGCGGCGTGGTCACAGTTGGCGCCCCATCGTAGCCCGCCGAGGGTGAAGAGCCCTCATCGTTTGGCACACTGGAGTGAGCAGCGGGAAAGATGAGGGACATAACGAGAGCATGACGGCTGCAAGGTGTGTGCTCCACTGTGCGTGGGTTGGTGGGTGGAGGGGCTGGCAGGGGCGGCAGGAGGCGGTGGGCGGGGGGGAGTGCATGCCGCGCGGCACTGCCGGGACGGGGGAGCAGGCGGGCTGCACGGCAGCGGTAGCAGCAGTATGGCGTGGTGCAGTGGCACCAGGTGGTCGGTACAAGTGAAGCACCGGCGGGAGGAGTGGGTAGTATGGTGTGTTAAGTGATTGGGGGCTGGTTCAGGCTGTGCCGGCTGGGCAGCGTGGTAAGCGGTCACTTTCAAGCGGCGGCAGCGGCAGTGCCGAGCTGGACCGCACCTACTGGCCCCTGGCACCAGCGCGCCGACCGTCGCCAGCAGGAGAACCAGGCAAGCTGCAGAGAAGGGGCAGGGGCCGCAAGGAAGCATGACGGGAAAATGTCACTGCCTGCCGGCGGCCCGACCGGGACACTGTTGAGATTTTGTGCCCTTGCAGCCTCGGCAGTGCTCTTGTGACAACAAGGCCCTCTTGGTCGGACTGACCTTGCTGTGCGCGCGACATGGTCGCCGGCTTGTCCGGAGTGTTGACACTGGAGTCCCAGTGCTGGGATTCCGCTTAAACCATCGTTTAAAGAACACAGCAAAAATGTGTAGTTATCATCCCAAGGTGGGTATGTGGGCGCAAGAACTTTACTCTTTTCGGCCGCCCTGTGTGTCCTGGATGCCAGGTGTCAAGTGGGAATTCAAATGGTGACACGGGCATGACATCCTTTGGTTCCTTCTCCCACACCCTCTGCCCTGCATTTGCCGCTGCATGACGGCACCTGCTGCGCCTTTGGACGATGTCCCTACACTATAGCGCAGGTGTTGGGCTTGATTCAAACGAGGATTCTCCCGGCCCCACACCTGCCCCAGGGAGGGCCCGCGGACACCACCTGGCGGACCACTCCTGGGAGCTGCCCCACATGCCGTGCAAGACCAGCTGCGCTGTCCTGTCCTTCCCGTCATGTGAGGCAATACACCCTGTGAAAACCCCAGTCTGAGCTGCTCGGCATGAGGCGTGCCTCCTCCTAGTGGGAGGCCTCCGCAGCTGCACTCCTTCCCTCGAGCCTACCCGGTAAGTGCCTGGGGACGCTTGCAGCCCGGGCAAGGCGCCGCCACCACCACCAGCATTGAAGGGCATAACAGTGCTGCAGGTCTGGCACCCAGGCTGCAGAACCAAAAGTGATTGTATTGGGTGGGGACGGCCCCAAGGAGGGGGACTCACCGGTGCAGCGTGCGCGCAGGCGGTCAGCTGCGCAGGTCGTGAGGCAAGTGGGAGAGGTCGTTCACGCGCAGCACATGCCAGCTGCCATCCCCCAGCGGACCCGAGCTGCTGCGCTCGTGGCCCGCAGGTGCACTGCTGCCGTCGTTGCTGGTCACGCCGCCGCCGCCGCCATCTTCCTTGCCGCCGTTGCTGCCCTGCCTGCTGCTGCCGCTGCCGCTGCCGCTCTTGTGGGGCACGAACCCAAGTTCCGTGATGGATGTGTTGCCCACGGCAATGTTGCGGGACATGGAGGGCAGGGAGCTGAGGATGCCGCGCAGCGTGCACCTGATAGCCATGCCTGCCGGGGGGGCAGGGGGCAGGCGGGGTGGGGCAGGTTCAGGGAGCGGCAGGGCATGGAGAGGGCAGGCCCAGGGCTGGAGGGGAGGGCAGGCAGGTACAGGCAGGGGAGTTGGGGCGGCAGGAGGCAAGGGCATGGGGTGACAGCAGGCAACCGCAACCGCAACCCCCGCCACGGCACCCTCATCGTGATGATGGCACACACCCAGGTTGCCTCGCCATGCCCCCCCGCCCCCTCACCATGGCTGACCACGACGGCGGGCTCCCCTGGCAGCAGCCCCGGCAGCACATGCCGCACCAGGTAGGCCAGCATGCGCTGCTCCACCTGCCGCTGGCTTTCACCTCCCGGCGCTGCAAAGTTCCAGCCAACGCCCTGCAGGAGGGGCGAGGTGATGGGGAGCATGGGTGAGGGGATGGGCAGCAGGACTGGGCGACAGCGGGGGGGTGGAGGAGGGGCCACGCAGGCAGGCAGGCGGACGGAGCAGGGCAGCACCCACAGCCTGCTGACCACAGCATGTCGGTACCGCCAGCCTGTAGCCCGTGTCACAGGGCAGGCATGCGCTTGCCAACCAGGCAGGCAGCCGTCAGTCACATCAAGCCTCACAACCTTACCCCCACACAGCCATACCCACACAGCCCACAGCTTACCCAGGGGTCTGCTGCAAAGCGGGCGGTGAGCTCCGGCGTGTAGCACTCCTTGCGCACCAGACCCTCCCACTCCCCCTGCTCCAGCTCCAGCAGCTGCTCCGACTGGATGAGCGACGCCGGGTCCAGCTGCGGGGGAGGGAGCATGGCATGGCATAGAAAAACATGCCAAAGGTGCGTGAGACATGCCAGGGTCCGCATGCCAGGGAGGAGGGGCAAGGGCCAGGCTGCATGGGCATTGCTGGGTCTGGCTGCGGGGAGGAAGGCAGGAGGCAGGCAGGCAGGCAGGCAGGCGACGGCGGGGGGATGGAACAGGCAGACGTGCAGGTTTGCTTCAGGCAGGTACCAGGGGGCAAATGCTGCTCTGGAGGCATTGCAAGGTGCCCAAAGCCTGCACTGCCAGGTCGCCGACACACACTCTCGAGAGCCAGCAGTAAGCCAGAGTTGCACCTCGCCCACCCCTGGCAGCAGCCACCACTTTCACTTCTCCTACAGCAGCCAACTCAGCTCACCTTCAATGCTGCCATCACGTGCCGGGCTGTGTCCACAGCACGCACAGCAGTGCTGCTGTAGAAGCGCAGCCGCTGTGGCTGCACGCCCTCTTGCGCCAGAGCGGCTCGAATGTGCGCGCCCAGCGCGGCCGCCTGCGCATTCCCCAGCGGCGTCAGCGGCGAGTGGTTGGTGCGCCCGCCGACGCGCTCATCCACCACCAGGTTCATCTCGCACTGCGCATGGCGCACCAGCAGCACCCGCTGCATTGCGTGGCAGCTAGGGGCGGTGGCGGCGGCAAGGACTGGCGGCGGGAGAGGTGGCGGCAGACTGGCGGAGCGCGCAGCTGCCGATGGGTAATAGGATGCTGCTTGGCTGGTGCAAGGACACCGGGGGCGCTGCTGCACGGAGGAGGGAGAGCTGTGCCAGTCAAGTCAAGGGGAGATGTCTGTGCTTTATGCCACTTTGACACACAATTCAGCACAAAGGAAGCTCGTCTCTGATCGCCTACCCGCGTGGCTCTTATAATTATTTCCACATCGAAGCCTACGTGGCACCAAATTCTTGAAAATGTGCGTCCCTGACGCTTGCAGGCTGTGCAAAAGCATGCCTGTCTGCGGGACAGCAGGTCCGACAGGTTACAGATGGCCGGGACGCTCCCAGCCGACAGTGCCGAACCCTGCTCGCCCTTTGCCGACGAGACAGAGCAGCCACTGCTCACCAGCCGCAGCTTGTCAATTGAGGCGGGAGATGGAGTCCAGCAGCATGCTCACCAGCAGCAGCAGGCCGCAGACGGCGGCAAGGCGGCGGAGGACGCCGTTGCCACAGGCTGCCCACGGCCCGCTGAATTCGGCAAGGTATGCTATTGCAAATGTCCGATTCTGCATTGACCAGTTGCTTGAAGTTATCATTCTACCGTATCGCTTCACGACAATCCTGCGAGCATGGGCGCCGGCGCTGCACCCGACCCCTCGCCGCCGCCGACACGCCTCGCCGCCCACCGCTGGACCGCGCCGCCCACTGGGGCAGGCCCACCCCTCTGCCGCCTGAACTGTCGCAGGAGGTAGTGGAGCAGTCACGGCTGGCGGGTCCTCTGGCGCTGAACCTCATCGCCAACTATAGCCTGAACATCGTGTCCCTCTCCTTTGTGGGCAAGCTGGGAGACACGCAGCAGCTGGCGGCGGCGGCGCTGGGCACCACGCTATCGGCCATGAGCGGTGCGTGCCTTGCAAGGGTTGGGGGTGTCACCTGCAGGTGCCGCTGCTGCCTGCACGTTCGTGCTGCAGTCGCGTACCTTTGCTAGACGAGGCCTTGTGACCGCCCTTGCTCCCGTTGGCCAGCCTTCAAGGAAGTTCCTCCCTGGCACTGCCGCTGGAAGTTTTCTTTTTTTGGCCTTGCTTGCTCAAACAGACACTGCAACGTGGTTTCAATCTAACCCGCCCACCCCCTTGCGGGAGCTGCAGGCAAGATCCCTCTCATGGGCATGTGTGGCGCTGTTGACACCCTTGCAAGCCAGGCTGTAGGCGCCGGCCAGCCGGTGCGCAGGAGTGAGGGGTGTGTGTGCCAGCAGTGCTGGGCTGGGCTGGGCTGGCGGCTGTGCGGTGCTGGAAGCGCTGCCGCTCACGGCAGCCGCCCTTGGCAGGCGGCGGCTGTGCCATGCTGGCAGCTTCTGCCGCGCACGGCAGCCGTCCGTGGCAGACGGTTCACACGCATGCATGCATCATCACCCTGCCCTCCCCCTTCCACTCGTCCCTAAATGTACAGGTGGGGGCCATCTTCTGGCGCTCGGTGCTCTTCCTGGCGCTGCACTGCCTCCCAATCACCGGCCTCTTTGTGGCGGTGCCCTCGCTGCTGGCGTGGGGGGGCCAGCCTGCGGACGTGTGCGCCCTGGTCCGTGCATACTTGATGGCCCTGCTGCCCAACCTGTTTGTGGATGCGGTGGCGCGGTGAGTCTGGTAGGAGGGGGTGGGGCAAGGTACCCAGGTTGGGGTTTGGAGCAAGGACGCTGCAGGCGGCATGAGGCCCCCGCTGGCAAGGATTTTGCGCCGTGCAGCCACGGGCGCTGCGCTCATTCAGGCGCTGTGCTGGCATACAGGCAGCGGGGCTGCTGCCTGGCAGTGGGGTGCTCCTCCTCCTCTGGCTCCCCACCAGAAGAACCCTGTAACTCCACACACAACCCTGGTGCGCCCACCCACTGCCTTTCCCCTCTCCCCCCCCGGTACTCTACCCCCTCCAACCCCATTCCCCCTCTTGCAGGCCCCTGAACCGCATCCTGGTCGCCCAGCGCATCACGCAGCCTCAAATGACTGTGGGCCTGCTGGTGGCGGCACAGCACGTGGGTGTCTGCTGGCTGCTGGTCAACCGCTCTGGCATGGGCTACCTGGGCGCCGCCTTTGCCAGCTGCTGGTCCAACCTCCTCTCGGTGGCCCTGCTGGCCGCCTGGGTGGCGGTGGCGGGGCAGGGGGTCAAGGTGTGGGGTGGGCGGCCCACGAGAGAGGTGCTGGCGGGGTGGCGCCAGTTTGCGGGGCTCGCGTACGCGTCCGCAGGTGCGTGCGCGCTGAGGGAGGGGGAGCAAACTACCCTGGCCCCGCCTGCCTGCCTGACCTGGCGTGCTTGCCTGCCAGGCTGGCAAGGGGGTCGACTCTTTGAGGGCAGGACCACGTGCCATCCTTGGTGGCCACAGCAATGCAGAGCATCCAATTGCAGCGGTGCGCTGAGCCGCCTCGCAACCGCCACGGGCCCCTTGTGCTTCCCCTGTCCTTGTGCAGCCATGAAGTGTATTGAGAGCTGGAGCTTCTCTCTCATGAACATCCTGGCAGGGTGGCTGCCGGGAGCAGCGCAGTCGGTGGCAGCCATTGCTGTGGCATTCAACCTCTACGGTGCGCCCTGCTGCTGTGCTGCTCTGTGCTGCGATGTCGCCAGCTGGTGTTGGCGTGCGCTCCTGGCGGCTCCATGCTGCCTTCCCTGCTCAGCTCCGTCCGCGGCCCCCCCTTGCTGTTCCGCCCAACCCGTGAACCTCACGGCCCCATCCTGCCCCTACCCCACCCCCACCCCACCTCCAACCCCCATTTCCGCAGGCATCCTGTTCATGGGGTTCAGCGCCTTTGCCATGGCCGCCTCCACGCGCGTGGGCAACGCGCTGGGCGCCGGCAGCGCCTCCCGCGCCCGCCTGGCCGCCCTGTCCGCCGCGCTCGTCGCCCCCGCCATCTGGGTGCTGGTCGCCGCCATCCTCACCACGCCCGCCACCCAAAACTTGCTGCTTGGGCTGTTCACGACGGGGGCAGACGAGCTGCTGCTGCAGCGCATGCGCTCCCTGCTCTATCTGGTAGTCCTCTTAGAGCTGTTTGACGGGGCGCAGACGATCATGAGCGGCATCATCGCCGGGGTGGGCAAGCAGCGGCACGGGAGCGCTATCAACGTCGTCGCCTATTGGTTCCTTGCGGTGTGTGCGGGCGTGCGAGGCGGTGGGGGTTGTTGGGTGCTGCTGGGGGGGCGGTGGGGGTTGTTGGGTGCTGGGGGGGCGTGGTGGGGGCGTGGTGGGTGCTGGGCAGCACAGCGAGGGCAGCATTGAGAGGGCAATGGTGGTCTCCTGCCAGCTGCCAGTGCATTGGGTGGGAACTGGGGCGGGATGCAGCGGTGGAGCAGGGGCAGGCCTGGTGGGCTGGCTGGCATGTGGGCCAGGCACCCACATGCGCTGGCAGCGCAGCGCAGGCACGGGTGCGGTGTGCATGCAGGCATGCAAGGGGGGCACATCACAGCCAGGACACATTGCGTGGTGCAAGTAATGCTGGCCCCGCTCCCCTCCCCGCCCCTCCCCTGCCCTGCAGGTGCCCGTGGCCTGTGCCCTGGGCTTCTGGGCAAAGCTGGGCGTGGTGGGCTTCTACAGCGGAATGGTGCTGGGCCCCATGGTTCAATCCATCGCATACCTGATGCTCATCCTGCGGCTGCACTGGGGCCGCGAGGCAGCGGCGGCGCAGCAGCGTGCGGCAGCTGCAGCTGCCCCACTCTGATGCGCGCCGCATACAGCAGCTGGCCTGGGCAGCCCTGCATTCCCTTCTTGTGTTCGCTTCGGCTGCCTGTGACAGCTGGTTGTCTACATGAAGGGCGGTGCGAGAGCTACAAGAACAGTGCACGTCTAGGACTGGCGACTTTGCTAAAAAGCTTGAGCCCAATGTGGGTCAAAGTACATGGCCTTTGCGTCGTGTCGTGTGTTTGGGTGCGGTATACTGTGGTGTTGAAGGGAAACAGGCGTAGGGGGTGGAAACAGGGGGGGGGGGGCGGGGGGCAGCCTAGCCAGGCAAAACGACGGCAGGGGGCACGGCAGGCAGGGCAGTACATTCAGGGAGCAAGAGAGGTGGGTTGTTCGGGTAGGGTGGGCTCAGGGGAGGGGCGGCACATCAGGGGAGTGTGTGGCGCCCTCGGCGATCAGCCGGCAGCACTGGCCTTGATCAGCGAGCATCATGGGGCCTGGCTGTTCACACAGCCGGCGGAGCACGAAAATAGGCGGGCAGGCACAGGTGGGCAGGGCGCCCTCACCGCCGCGCCAGCAGCTCCCGCGCCAGCAGCCTGCCCAGCTTGCTGGAGTACGGGGAGCGCGGCAGGGCGGAGCGGCTGCCGCCGCCCCGCAGGGTCAGCCTGCCCATGTCCTGCCCCAGCTGGTCCACGCCCGCCGTCAGCGCGCTGAGCCGCGCGCTGAGCTCGCACTGTGTCGCCTGCAGCTCCGCGTTGAGCGCCTGCAGGCTGCTCTGTGAGGCCGCATGCTTGCTCTGCACCACCGACAGCCGCTGGCTCACGCCGTCCAGCAGCTCCAGCACGGCTGGCAGGCTGCAGGTGGGGTGGGGTGGGGTGGTGGGGGGCAGGGTCAGGGTGAGGGTTGGTGAACATCCTCCAGCACGGCTGGGAGGCTGCAGGCGGGGTGGGGTGGGTGGGGGGAGACAGGGTCAAGGCGAGGGTTGGTGAACATCCTCCAGCACGGCTGGGAGGCTGCAGGCGGGTTGGGTGGGCGGGGCGAGGCAGGGCACAGCGAGGGCTGATGAACGCCCCCTGCACGGCTAAGAGGCTGCAGGTGAAGTTGGCAGCAAGCGGCACCGGCGGAGCGTGGGCAGGGGAGGGTGTGGACCACGGGTGGGCTGGGGTCAACGTGCCAGGAAAGCCAGAATGCGCATCGCTCTGGCCATGCAGCGGCCCCCATGCCTGTTGCCGCGAGCTTTCAGGCACGCTGCATAGCCTCTCCACCCACCTGCTGCGAGCGGTGCTGCTGCTGTTGCTGCTGCTGTTGCTGGTGTGCGCGCCGCCGGCACGTGTCGGCGGGGCCGCCAACTCGGGTGCCCCCTGCTCTTGGCCTTGCGCCCTGCATAACACACTTAGAATAGTGCTGAAAAACTCAGGATCACTTGCACCCACGTAAATGAGCATGTTGATACTAATCAGAAGAGAACGGAGGCACTGCCCACTCGCGCACCTGACAGACATGGACAGGCGCCGCCGCGCTGGCCGGCCCGCGGCACCGGGGCCAGGCGGCAGCGCCGCACCCGCTGCGCAGCCATGCTTATGACACAGAGCACTGTTGAATGACTGCATAGCGGTTGCAGGGGCGCTGGGTCGGTCGACAGCGGCGGTGAGCAGGCAGTTGCGGAGGTTGTTCGAGTTTTCAACGTCCCTCAACGTGGGTTGGCACTAAATGCGAGTGGTTTCACGCGGGAAGGACACAGGCTGAATGCGAGAGCGGTCGAGACCAAAACCAGTTCCTGCTGGCGTTGTTAGCAGCAGCGCCAGCTGGCGGCGGCGCCACGGCACCTACACATGGGCAACTGCCACTTGCCTCCTCCCTCGACCATGACATCGCAGCTAAACCCGGTCCCTGGTTTCCCGGTGAACATCGGTGCTATTCACATCACAGGATTGTGTTTGGCATGTGGGATGTCAGCGTGCATTATGTGGCAGAACAGGTAGTGTGGTGTGGTGTGAACAGTGTTGGGGAGCGAAGCGGGGGCGGTGGCAGGAGGCCCCACAAAACAGAACCAAGCAAAGCTTGAGCAACACAAAGCAAAGCCCCGCTCAAAGAGGGAGGAGGGGCGGACAAATAGGGGGACGGGATCACTAGGGAAGGCAAGTGCGAGGGACGAAATAGGGAGGGAGTCACGAGGGATGAATAAGGCGGGAAAGGCGCTGAGGGCCCGCTTCCCGCTACCGCTGGACCGCTGTGCCGCTACCACCGGTCCCCACGGTGCTGGAGGTACCCAGAGCACCCGCTGCGGCGGCGCCGGCGGCTGCAGCATCCACTTGGGTGCTGCCGGTGCCAGCACCCACAATCTCAGGCTGGCTCTGCCGGCCAGCGTCCATCGCCGTGGTTGCAGCGGTGCCCAGCACAGTTTCGCTGGCGGCGCTGCCAGATCCGCCAACGGTCTGGCTACCTGCGGTGCTGCTGCCAAGCGCGCTGCCAGCGGCCTGGGCCGTGCCAGCCGAGGCTGCCGTCGCTGTTGCTGCTGCCGTCGTGCTGCTGCGGCTCCTGCTGCCCATGCCAGCCGCGCCACCGGCAGCACCGCTGCCCGCACCCGATGCAGCAGCACCAAGCACCGCTGCCAAGGTGCCGCTGTTGCTGGCGGCGGCGTCGCTGCTCTCGACCTCGGCAGGCGGCGGGCGCGGCGGGGGCGGCGGCGAGTCCATGGGCCGCCCCGCGGCGCGCAGGTAGCTGACGCGCTGCTCCGCCCAGTGCTGCTTCTTCTCCTGGCTGAAGTGCTCCTGGATGGAGGCGGGCAGCACCCAGGGCTCGGGCGCGCTGCAGTTGGCCACGCGGCTGCCCACAAAGCGCATCTTGGTGGGGGAGTCAATCTTGTGCAGCACCAGCCAGGGGTCGGTGCTGCACATGCCCTCCTCAAAGTCCTCGGCCAGCTGGAAGCGCGTCACAAACCGCTCCCCCGGCTTCCTGCAGAGCACACAGTTGGTGCAGGCGGTGTGGTTGGTTGGTTGGTCTGAAGCATGGGGGAATGTGAAAAGCTTCGCAGGAGGCATGCGCGGGCACGTGCTGGGCACGCCGCCGGTGCTGCCTGCTGCCGGCGGCTGTCAGGTGCCTGCACGCACCCAAGAAATACCCTGCCCCCTTTCTTTGCCTCGAAAGGCCCACCTGACGGGCGGCTTGAAGCAGCAAGGCGCTGCCCATGTGTAGAAGCGCGGGTGGTCGATGTGGCGCAGGTCCATGGCCATCAGCCAGAAGCCCAGCGTCGCATCCTCAATGGGCGTGAACTGCAGGCAGCAGCGGGGAGCAGTATTACAAGAGGGTGGGTGGCATGGCAGGTAGCCAGTGCAGCAGCGCAAAGTGGGAGCCTCGGAGCCAGAACCGTGCACGCACAGCGCGGCGGGCCACAGCTGTGCAGGCAGGGCAGCACGGAGCGAGCTGCGCGACACGGCGCGGCATGGCTCTCCCCCGGCTGGCACCTCATTCCCACGCCCCACCACCCCTTGAAACAAGGCACGGCGCACGCAGGCACGCACAAGCAGGCACCGACACGCAGCACCCCGCCCAATGTGCCCGCCCACCTTGAGGTGCATGCGCATGTGCACGTCCACCAGCACGCGTGCCACCTCGCCGCCCATCACGTAGCCGCCCCCCATCATGTAGTTGGGGTACTGCCTCAGGCCTGCACACAAGGAGGCGGGCAGGCGGGCAGGCAGGCGGACACGTTGGCGGGAGGGGCTGCAGCAAGAGGCTCGCACGTTGGGCTTGGGGAACAAGGGGCAGTGCAGCTGTGCACGTGCTTCTGTGGGCTGCGGCAGCAGGCGGGGCCCAGGGGAGGCAGCAGGGTGCCACGCAGCAGCCGCGGCACGCAGGCAACCAGACGCACCCAGCACGCCACCCCTCCTTCCGCCCCAGTCGTGCCCAGGCGAAGCCGGCGCCGAGTGCATGTGCCGCCGCCCCTGCGCTCCCACCCCCCTGCGCCCACGCACCAGTGTGGTTGTGGAACGCCGCGTTGTTCCACTTGTGCCCCGGCTGCAGCAGCACCTCGCTGTGCTTGGCCATGCGCCCCATGTAGATGCGCTCATTCACACACCCCGGGTTCTCGCACAGCGCGCGCAGCTGCGCCACCATGGGCGGCACATTGATGAACGCATCGTCGTCCGTCTTGAGCACAAACGCTGCGTCGTAGTTCAGGGCAGCGTACTCCAGCACCTGCAATGGGTCGCAGCAGCATGCACCGCGGGGGGTGAGCACGGTTGAGCATCCGCAGGGCGGGCTTGCCGCCAGAATGCCAGAGCAGCGTGCATGTGGTGGCATGCTCCACACACTCTGCAAGCTGTACACTACCTGGATGTGTATGGCACAGCTCAGAACAGTGCGCCCCTGCATACAAAGCTGGATGCAACATAGCACTGCGCGCTGCATAGCCCTGCCGCTACCAGCACCACGCTCTCCAAGCAGGCACTCACGTGAAACGTCTTGTAAAGAATCGACTTGTAGTTGGTCTTCTGCTGCACAAACACTATGTCGCCGTAGGCCTCCAACTCCTTCTCAACCTGCACAGCAGGGTGCAAACGGTCGACGTGTGTGAGTGCCGCCATACACCGCCGCACACGCGTCGGTACCGCTGCTCAAGAGAGCCTCCCCTGCGCCCACTGCAACCGAGACGCAGGCAACCCCATTCTCCAGAACGCGCTGCAACTAATCAAGGAGTGCAGGCACAACCGCTATGCTGATGGTAGGGCATGTGCATTTCACTAGGGTCAGCATTAGCTGGCATGAGCCCACCTGCGGCGTGCGCTCGTCCTCTGAAAGAATGAACTTGGAGACGACCTCCCCCGGTATCTGCGCCTTGGTGGACCAGGCCTCACGCACTGCCAGACGGCGGTGCCGGTAGCCGCGCCCAGACAGGATGCCAATAAAGAGGAAGAGCTTGGGCAGGTCGCTGGCCGCGGTGGTGGCGCCGCCGGCTACACGCAGGCTGGCGGCAGCGGCGCTGGGCGCGCCCCCGTCGCTGCCGCCTGCAGCCCCTAGGCTGCCATCCTCCAGGCCCGAGGAGCCTCCCTGCATCTCGCAATTGCTGCCCAGGCACGGGAGCGCCGCCTCTTGCACAAGGGACCGCGCCGGGTGCCTGTGCAGCGGTTGCTGCAGAGTGCTGCTGCTGCCACGCCTAAATACCAGCAAGCCCACCAGGCATGCCAGCACGAAGGGTGCCAAGGCGCTGAACGCTACCCGCTGGCAGCTGACGCGCTGCCGCTGCCCCCACAAGGAGGTGTAACTGTGGGGCCTCTTCATGTTGACATAAGTTCAGATTGAGTGGTGTTGTAATATGCGCAGGAAGGGGGGACCGTCGCCGTGTAAGCCAACGCGGTGTTTGAGTGCGCCTGGCCAGCGTGGCACTGCATGTCTTCCCCCCACTGCTCTAAGAACCATCACAGTCATTTGCCATGTCCGAACATGCATTGGGGGCACCCATGGAGCAGGGCGCCCGCCCTGCAAGCGACCACAGAAGTGCCTGTGGACATCCGGCCGCCACGGCCTGTTTGTCTGTATTAGGTCTGCCCAGCATGCTTCAAGGAGAAGCACACAAGAGTTGTACGATTACAGGTCAGTGATATGATATCGAGCACCAGGCAGCCTGGCTGCAAGCGTCACAACCGCCAGCCGGCGTACCGCCACAGAGCAGCGTCACCCGCAGGCAGCACAGCTGTCGGAGAGCTGGAACTCGCTGAACAATGCCTGGATGCTGCGCGCGATGCAGGGCGTGGAGGCCTGGGTGTAGCCGCCGCTGAGCAGCATCAGAATTGGCACGCGGTGGCTCGCCGCCGCCGCCCACACCAGGCGGTCCCGCTCCACAACGCCCGCCTCGCTCACGCTCAGCCGGCCCAGCGGATCGCCTGCGGCCGCAGCGGGGCAATGGGGCATCGCAAACGAGCAGCGGGCAGATTTTAAGTATAGCACGGTCCTGAGTTGCCTCGGGCGCAGGGCGCAGACCAAGACGGGGCACAGCCTGCCCAGGCTTCCCCCACCGCCGCATTTCCCTCCCACCGGGCCCCCAACCGCCGCTCTTCCCCACGCCCGGGGAAGAGGCCCTTCGACCCGCCGCCGCCAGCCCCTCCCACCTTGCAGGATGTCGGTGCCGGCATTGTAGATGAGCAGGTCGGGCTGGAACTCGGCAAACGCGCGGCCCAGCGCCCCAGACACCGCCTCCAGATACTCTTCATCCTCCACATTGATTTCCAGCTCCACCCGCTGGTTGATGGCCTGGCGGGGGGAGAGTGCCAGCCATGGTGGGCAAGCAACGCTTGGCAAATCAAGCCGGTGACTCGGCCTGGATCCACTGGCTCCAGGGGCAGGCACAAGAGGCAGGCGGGCTGGCTCGCAGGGGGGAGACACGGCAGGCCAGTTCCCAGAGACAGTGCCGGAGTAGCACCCGCCGCCACTGGTCCATCCATCCATTGCTGGTGCCCCCTACCTGCTTGGCCTCTTTGTCCCAGGGGTACAGCCTGCCGCCGTACACATCCACGATGTACAGGTCGTCATCCTGCGTGTGCAGCTTGCACCGCTCCACGCCGTTGCCCTGCAGGCGGGCAGGCCGTCGGTTTGTGGGGGCATCGGCCGTGCGGTCTGGGCGTGAAGGCAGGCCCCCAAAGCAAAGGACAGAAGCGGCTGCACGACAGCACTTGGCTGATCACACATGCCGGCCAGAAGCCAGCCCACGCCTCGCGCGTGCTGCTCTGCTGCGCCACAGATCCACTGCTTGCCGTCCCGTCCCAGCCCCTGCCCTGGTGAAGCGGGCTCCCTCTTTGGGCCCTCACCTGGTGCGCATCTAGGCCCACCCCCAGCATACCGCCTGGCAGCGCCCCCTGCCCCATAGGCAGTTGCATGGTGCACGTCCAAATGCACGTTTTCATGACCCCTACAGAACCCTGCCTTCACAAGCAACAAGTGTACTAAACACATCTCACCTGGTGCAAACTTAGGTCCATCACCAGCACTCCGCCTGGCCTACCCTCGCAGGCCCTTTCTCGGTGCAACTCTGGATGCACAACCATGCAACCCTGGCAGAACCATGCCTTCATTCCGTGAGGCTTAGTTCCTATAAACACATCTCACCTGGTGCACATCCAGGTCCACCACCATGATCCGCCTGGCAGCACCCCCTGACGCCGCCCTCAGCCGGCGCAGCGCCAGGTTGATGTCGGCATACGGGCACCAGCCGCCGCCCTGTGGAGGAGGAAGGAGCAGCAAGGGAGGGCCAGGGGAGGGCAGGTTAGGGCGGCAGAAAAGTAGACCTGTTGCTGGGCGGCGCCGCTGCTGGCAGCTCGCCGGCAGCACACACCAACCAGCCTGCCTGCCATGCCCATGCCCGTCCCAACCGCCTGCCCCTCGTCCCAGCACACGTCCCACAGCGGCGCGCTCACATCGTTGTGGTAAGCATGGTGCATCCCGCCACCGACATTTATTGCCCACCCGCGCTCCATGGCCAGTGCTGCTGCCAGCATGGTGCCGCCCGCCATGGTGGCCATGGGGCTCAGCACCTTGCGGCGCAGCACCGCTGGCGGCAGCAGCAGCAGGGGTGCCAGCTCGGTGACCTGCCGGGTGGGCAGAGTTGGCAGGGAGGCAGGCATGGGGAAGGCGCGGTGCAGCCAAGGGGCGCAGACAGCGTGTGTTGTCTGGATAGCTGTGCAACGAGCATGATCTGCCTGCTGTGGGGCGCTGCTTCCGAACGGGACCACCTCAATCCACGCCTGCACCTCGAGCCTGGCCTCGCGTGCTCCCGTTGTGCACGACGAAGCAGGCACAGCAGGGACCTGCAGCACCCCAGCCCTTTCTCGCCCCCTCACCTGCGCCACTTTGAATGAGCTGGAGTTGAGCTTCTGCAGGTACTCCTCTGTGTGCACCTCCCTCAGGATCTCGTGAGTCGCCTCTGCCGCCTGCACCAGCTGCCCCGGGTGCAGCACCCCCGCCTCCTCCAGGAGTGCCAGCACGCGCTTGTACTTTTTGGAGTCGAACGGGTGCAGCCGCTCCAGCCCAAAGAAGCCTGCAGGGTTTAACGAAGGGAGACGTTTGCAAAGAAGCTGCTAGCGAGGTGCTGTGTCATGTGGGTACAGGGGCCGGGGTGCCATGCAAAGGAGGAGGGTCAGAGCGGAACAGGGGCAGGGTGGCGGAGCCAGCTGGGATGTGTCGGGAGCGGAATGATTGTAATCAAGCGCGGCCCTCAAACGCATCGCACGCACATGCGCATTGGCAACTCACATAGGCGCTCAGCCACGTGCACTTCAAGCACGCCCACATAGAGCCGGCAGCGGGCAGCAGCAGCAGCACACCCTGACAGCACAACCCACCGATGTGGTTCATTGTCCTGACAGCACAACCCACCAATGTTGTATGCATCATTGTAAGTGATGGGCAGCTTGTCTTTGCTGGGCCAGCCCCCCAGGTCGCTGTACTGGTCCCGGATTGTGGCCGCTATGTCGGGCCTGCATGGTGGGGACTTGGTTAACGTGCCGATGTAGGATGAGCTCACTGTGCAACCTGCTGGACGCTGGTGTATATTGGCACCGCCCCAAGCAAGGGTGCCTCACTCCTGAGAGAGGACAACCAATGGGGGAAGGCTAGACGCTGCCGCGAAAGGCCAGCTTGCCTGCCCTGGGCCGTGCCTGCATGAGACCTATCCTTCAGGCAGTGCTTCAGCAGGCTACTGACCTCGCACAGGCCGCGAAGGGCGACTGCTGACGCTCCGCTGTGACGTCTGCTGCAGCCAGTGCCCGCCCCTCTGCAGCTCCGGTGCCACCATCGTCGGTGGGAGCGGCGGCGGCGGCGGGGGTGGCGGCGGTGCTGCAGGGCAGGAGGTGCGATTCTACAGTGGCTTCGTTCGATCGTTCTGTCATTTCACCAAGCATTGTTGCAGCGAGGTGGAGCGCGGCAAGCCCCCCCTGCGGGAAGCCAAGCGAAACCCTGCCAGCCCAACACTCACGCTAGCACCGCCACAAGTCCTGCCGAACGGCCTCTTCTCACTGTTGCCGGCTTCTGAGAAACGAGGGAGGCACAGGAGTTGCGGCCTACTGGTGGGTGCGAGGCAAGCATCCTAAACCCGTCGCCTGGACGCGGAACCTCTGCTGCAAAAGCCCTGTGTGAGCAAAGGAAGTATATTGTGATGGATGGACTGGCTCCAAGGGCTCCAGGGGGGAATGCCCCTGCTTGCTGGCACCAGCTGGATGTGCGGTACCTCGGCCACGGCGCGCCACTGCGCACCCGGCTCAAGAACCTCTTAGCTCTGGTGGCCCCCCCGGCCCCCTAAGTGTCTCCTGGCCTCACAGGATTGTAGTTTCAGCTGTGACATATCAGTTACAGGCACACCCACCAGAAGTGTACGAGCCGAACATTCAGCACCAAGCC
Source organism: Micractinium sp. NFX-FRZ (assembly GCA_029339195.1). NCBI lineage: Eukaryota > Viridiplantae > Chlorophyta > Trebouxiophyceae > Chlorellales > Chlorellaceae > Micractinium > Micractinium sp. NFX-FRZ. Next base: position 22,237 of record JAPTJF010000200.1, read on the forward strand.
GCTCACCAAACGATGCGCGGCCACGGGGCGTGGGCACGCCTCACACGAGCAGCGGGCTGTCGAGTACGGCATACCCGCTGGCCACGCCTCCCTCGTCGCTGGTGGCCGCCTTGGTGCGCACCAGCGTGCCGGCCTCTGCGCTCAGCAGCACCCGCTCCCCCCGCCGCACATAGGTGGAGTAAACCCCCAGCTCTGATAGCGTGTCGGCCTCCACAGCGGCCCCCAGGCGCACCATGAGGGAGCGGTTGACGGGCGGCTCAATGCGCTGCATGAGGATGTAGGCGCCCAGGCCGCCGCCAGCCGCCCGCCCCTCCGTCAGCCGCTCGCGCAGCGCGTCGCCGTAGAAGTTGTTGCCGCCGCCCTCCCGCTGAGGCTTCAGGACGTAGCGTTCGGGGTGGGCGATTGCGTCGTCCACGACTGCCTGGGTGGAGGGGCTGGAGCCGAGGTCTTCCAGGGCCCACAGGCCCGCGAAGAAGCTGCGCAGAAGCTGCGCGTCCGCCTCGCTGGCGGCGTACCGCTCAACCACCTCCGGCCGCGCCAGGTCCTGCGGGTGACGAGACAAAGAAGGCGGGGGCGAGTGTGAAGTTGGAAAGGCAGGCCAGGCAGCCGGGCAGGCGGGCAGGCAGGCACCTGCAGAGAGGAGGACCAGAGATGGAGAGCCGAGAGGGGTTTGCAGGCTCGCAGCACGCACAGAGCCACACTCCCATTGCAGCAGAAACCCAGCAGCCAACCCGCAAGTGCCCTCTGCCTCCTGGCCCCAGCACCCCGCAACCATCCACCGCCCCCACCACCGCCCTGCCCTGCCCTGCCCTGCCAACGCCCTGCCACTGCCCTGCCGCACCTGCTGAATCTTCTTGGCCCCCGCCAGCTGGTACGCCACGTTGGGGCACTTGAAGGCGTCGCAGCGCTCGACCAGCACGCGTGCATCCCACTCCGCTTCAGAGGGGTAGTCGGCGGGTGTGTAGCCGGCCCGGAAGTAGACCAGGGCCACGCGCTGCCCGCCCAGCTGCAGCTCGCCGCCGGCGCCCAGCCGCCCCTCCGCCGCAATCTGGGGGTTGGAGCGGGGGGAGGGCAGAAACAAGGAGCAGGTGTGGGGAGGCATTGCAGAGGTGCAATCGAAGAGGCTGCTTTAGAGGCATGCTGTGCTGCACTTGCTGTCTGCTCAAAACAGCGCACGCTGAGCGGATGGCTAGCAAGCCGCAACAGCATCACGAGAAGGCCATGCCTACGTATACAACGGACCACTGCCCCACCTGCCCCCGCTCCGCCGCGCCCACGCCACCCCGCCCCACCCCCGCCACCCCGCCCCGCCACACCTGCGCCAGCGTGCGCCGCAGCGTGCGCACGCCGTGCCGCTCCCACAGCCGCGTCTGCAGCCATTGCTGGTCGTACGCGTTGCGCTCCCCAGGCTGCACCACCATCACCATCACCCCTCCCGCCACGCCATAATCAGCCACAGCGGCAGCCATGGCGTCGACGATGCTGTCCATGGCGTTGTGAGCTGGCAGCGCTGCCAGCTCAGCCTCGCTGGCGCCCAGCCGGCCCAGCAGGTAGGCGTGCATGCGGGAGACCAGGGTGCTCAGGCAGCCAAAGGAGGAGGCAATCGTGTTGAGCTCCACCTGCGTCGGGGGGAGAGCATGCCGTGGTTTCTATTGTCAATCTGATGCGGGTTTACATGAGTGGGAGTAGAATTGCAGTGTGCAGCTCCACCTGCGCCAAGCGGGCGGCCAGATGGACGTGAGTGGTGACCAGAAGTGCCGGGGCCTGACGGCACTGGCAGAGCCCAGGCCAAGCCAAGCCAGGCCAAGGAGCACCTCCCCCAAGCTGCCCGGCCCATCAAGCGCACCCGGCCAAACATAGCAAACAGACCACCCCAACATAGAACACGCGCCACCCCCACCCAACTCGCACCCACCTGTAGCAAGCTGTTGGTGGGTGCATGCAGCATGTAGTCTGACCGCAGCACCGCCAGCACCCCCTCCTCCCCACGACGCGCGTGCCGCACATCTGCCGTCTCCCGGAACACCTGCAGCAGCCTGGCCTGCATGCGGGGGCCAGGGGAGGAGCAGGGCAGGGCAAGGCCGGCGGAGGCAGCGGTGGCGTGGTGGGAGGCGGCAGGTGGGGGAAGAAGAGTACTACATGAAAAGGTGGGCAGCATTGCAAGGTTCACCTGCCTGGTGACCCGCCTGCCAAACTAGCCTGCGCATCTGCCACTCACCCAGCCAGCAAACCTGCCTGCCTGCCTGCCTGCCCGCCCACTCCCCCCATTCAGAATGCCCCACCCCAGCCCGCCAGCCCGACCCACCGTGAACGGGTCCTCCTGTGCGGCTGCCGCTAGCACTGAGGTGAGGTACTCCTCATCTCGAGCCACCGCATCAACCATTGAGTTGAACGCCAGGGCGGCCGCCTTGGCACGCAGGAATGTGTCGCGAGGGTAGGGGACAGGCAGCAGAGCCAGGGGCGCATGCACCGTGGCACACGCTGGGTCTGCCAGGCCGGCACCCACCAGCTGCGGTACAGGGGCGAGGGTGAGTGGCTGGGGTAAGATGGCGCATAAGGGAGGAGAGGGTGATTCGGCATGCTGCAAGGCACAGCGGTGCGGCGCAGCTACGGCGGCGCTTGCGAGCGGGTTGACAGCGTGGCGTACAAACTAAAGGGCAGCGCATGCACACACAAGGGCGGTGCCACTCACCAGGCCGTGCTGGCTAGCCCATACCACTGCGTCCTCCACCAGTGCCTCGAGGGCCGCTGGGTCTGCTGCTGCCGCCACCGACTGCATGTGCTGCGCCGCTGAGGGGCCTGTCGCCGCTTGCACCGATGGGGATGCTCCTGCCGCGTACCGACTGCTCCTGTGCTGCCGCGGAGGGCGCGTGGCTCTGCAGGCCGGGTGCTCTGGCGCTCTGGCGCGGATTGCCCGGGAGCAGGGAGGCGCCCTTGAGGCTGGCGCCACTCCAACTACTGAGGCCATGCTACGATTGCAGAATGCGTGGGAGGAGACGGCGATCAGAGCTAGTTTGCAGGCAGCCTGCTGTGCTATGAGCTGGCGCTTTATGTTGACCAGGTTCAGGGCGCGTTTGCAACATCCAAGCAAGCTTCACATGGCACGGATCACGCCGTAACTGCTGCGGGCTGCAGAAGAGCAAACCACCATGGCGGACTTTGTGCCCGTGCCTCTTCCCGACGAGGGTGAGCTCCTAGAGGCGTGCTTCGCTGCAGGCATTGATGTTGCAAACTGTAGCAGCGCTGCAAAAGGCAGCATGCAGGTGGTGGGCACCAGTCTGCCGCCTGCCGCCAACCCATCCTGCCGCCGCTCCGCCCCCACCATGTTTGCGCAGCCGAGGCAGGGTCTGTGTGGCGGGAGCAGAAGCTGCGCGACTTTGTGTTCCGCCTGCGCTGCCTGGGGCTGGAAGATGACCCGCAGTTTGCGGGGCTGGTGGCACAGATAGCCCAGGAGACGGCAGAGCTAGAGAAACTGGCAGAGGCGCAGAAGCAGCCCGACTACCAGCGACCTTGGTGGCAGGACGGCGAATATGACAAGGGCCGAGCCGACAGGTGGGCAGGAGGGCACATGCGATGGATAAGAATTGTAAGCGGCCTCAGAGACTGTGGGCATGGTCATAAGTAAACAGGGGTTGTGGGCTTGCCGTGGCATGCCACTTAATGCAAGCATCCCCAATCAACGAGCGCTCCCTGTCTGCCCGCCCCTGCAGCGCCAACGACCGCGGCATGGAGCTGTTTGCGGGCGGCCAGCACAGCGCCGCCTTTGACTGCTTCACGGAAGCTGTGCGTCTGTGCCCGACCAGCGCTGTGTACCACGGCAACCGGGCGGCAGCTGCCCTTAAGCTGGCGCGCCCTGACCTGGCAGCGGAGGCCTGCGAGGAGGCAGTGCGGCGTGACCCTGCATACCTGCGGGGGCACTTGCGGCTGGGGCGGGCACGGCTGGCGCTGGGGCAGCCGGCGGAAGCGGCCGCCGCCTTCAGGCAGGCATTGGAGCTTGACCCCCAGTGTGCAGCAGCCCTGAGGGGGGTAGCGGAAGCGGGGGGCCTGGGGGAGCAGCAGCAGCGGCAGGAGGAAGAGGAGCTTGCAGCGGCCACGGCGGGCAGCCGGGCAGGGCTGAGCCGAGGGGCGGTGCTAGAGGAGGAGGCGGTGGCTGAGCTGTATGCAGCCGAGCGGATGCTGGCAGCCAACCCGCGCTTGCAGGTGAGGGACCTGGGTGGTGGGCTTGCTGTGTGGGGCAGGGAAGCCTGGCGTTAGTGTGCGGCATTACCTGTGCGCGCCTGGTGCATGCGTGCTGCTCCTGTGCTGCTTTGCACCACCCCCAGCCCCACCTCGAGATACCTGCCTGTCCACCCCGCACATGCAGGCTGCCCGGTGCGCTCATGTCGAGGCGCTGCTGCTGTGCCAGCGGTATGCTGATGCCGAAGCAGAGTGCTCCAGCTTGCTAGAGGGGACGGCGGATCGGCTGTACCTCGAAGCAGAGGCAGCCTGGCGGCAGGGAGGCCTGGCAGCGGCAGTTGATAAGCTGCAGCAGGCGCTCGCGGCAGCAGGGGGCAGCAGCCAGAAGTGCAGCAGCCTGCTGGCTTTTGTGCAGCACCTGGCTGGGTTGGAAGATGAGGCGATAGCGGCGCTTGAGGAGGGCCTGCCGCAGCGGTGCATCGACGCATGCAGCTGCCTGCTGGAGCATTTAGAGGCAACCACAGCGTGCGTGGGCCTGGTGTGCGCCACGCTGCATCGGAGGGCTGAGGCGCATGCCGCGCGGCAGGCCTGGGCTGCGGCAGTCGCTGACTTGGGTGCTGCGCTAGAGCTGGATGCCAGCCACGCGGCCTGCCTGCAGCTGCGGGCAGAGGCGCACAAGCAGGCTGGCGACTACACCGCCTGCTTTCTGGACCTGCAGCGTCTTAAGAAGGTGGCCCCCGGCAAGCCCGGCCTCTTTGCTTTGCTGGAAGAGGCGGCTCGACTCAGCCTGAGCAGCGGCAGTGGCGGCAAGGGCGGTGGCGGCGGCGGGGGTGCATGGGGAGCGGCTGCCAGGTCAGCGGGCAGCTCAGCAGTGGAAGCAGCGCTGGGCGTGCTGGGCCTGCCAGCTGGCGCCACGTCAGTGCAGGCCCGCCAGGCGTACCTCAAGCTGGCTGCCAAGTGGCACCCTGACAAGTGGGTGGCTGGCGGGGCGGAGGAGCAGGCAGCGGCGGGGGAGAAGTTCAAGGAAGTGCAGCGGGCATACGAGCTGCTGACTTCATAGGCGGATTCCTCTCTGAGCCAATTGCATGTGGACAGCAGGGTGGCCCGTAATGGCATGTGCCACAGTGCTGTTCACTATGCAGCATCTGGGCGCTGGTGCCGTCCGTGTCAAGCTGTTGTGCCCCTAGTGCACACACACCTGCAGCATGCACCCGCCCATTGGAACGTATCGCCTCTCAAGCCAGTGCTTGGGAACGCTGGGGCGCCAGGTCGGGGCAGGCCATGCAGCTGACAACTGGGCAAGCGTTGGTGCTCTCAGGATCCCAATGGCAGAGGGCACTGCGGTGGCAGTCAGGCCAACTTGGTGATGCGATGGTTGCCCTTTAATTCAAGCATTCGTTCTGTCATACTCGTGTGTTGTTTTGGTATACTTTATAATAAGTGCCAGTGCGGGCAGGCAACTGGTGTTACGTTGGGCAAGACAGCAGGTGCAAGCGGCGCCGCTGAGCCCAGCAGGCCGCAGCAGCTGTCTACCTCGATACCCTGTCTTCGTGCGTTCGTCGCAAATGCGCGCCAAGATACACCTTCAGAACATTTTCCCGGCTTCAGGATGCAGAGCCGCTCACAGCGGCCCTTGGGCACATGACGGCCACTCTGCTCTTCGCGGCGGTGGTTTTCTCGCTGTTGATCGCTACCGAAGTAGCATCCGCAGCGCTACAATTCAGCCTGTCCTCGCACTCCTGCGTCGAGGGCGAAAATGACGACCAGCGTGTTTGCTTCCTGAACAACGTGCTCATTTACAACAGCAGCGTGTTCTACATTGTCCCAAAGGGTGAGTGCAGGCAACACAACAGCATCAGCGCGAGCAGTGCCCATTCTGGGGTGCCTGCACTTGTGCCCGCCGCTTCCGCCCCCCGGCCAAGCGCAGCAGCAGCGCCGCCGCCGCCTGCTCACTTCCCACATTCCTTGCGTCCCCCTGCAGGCGAGGAGGGCACGAAGCTGCCCCGCATGCGCATCACCTTCTGGCCCGTGTCTGATGAGGTGGACTGGCTGCGTCCTGTGGTGGTGCCAGCAGATGCGCTGCCAGCTGGCATGCGCAGCGCACATGTCGTCGACCTGACGGGGCCTGGGGAGGAGGCGTACCTCTTCCCCAACTTCAACGAATACAACTACTGTGCGTGCTGCCCACGCCGCAGTACGAAGCTGGCACAGGGGTGGACGGTCAGGGCGGCTGGAGAGCGGGGGCGCGGCGCGATTGTGTGCTGTGCATGCTGTGCATGCCTGCGGTGTTGCATTCTCCCCCCAGCACCTTGAGCCCTGCTGTCGGCCCCCCACCAACCTCTCTTTCTTGCCCGCCTGCAGACCACTATCTCGCCGAGTTTCTGCCCTCCCTGCACAACACGCTGTGCCAGCACCTGGGGCGCTGCACCGCCGACAGCGCCTCTGGCCTGCACCTGCTGGAGGTGCCGCTGGCTGGCAGGGGCGGCCCAGCGCACGCCCCGCAGTGGCTGGATGACGCAGTTGCCTGCTTCGTTGGCGGAGGCCACCGGACGCTGCTGAGCGACCCTGCTGTGGGCAAGCAGGTGCTTGTGGTGCGGCGGGCGCTGGTGGGCGTGGGGCGCGAGTGCCGGGCGCGCATGTTCTGCCAGCGCAGCCCCAAGTGAGTGGCTGGGCCTGCCGCTTGCGCTGGGCATCGCAGCACAAGAATGCATGTGGGTTGCTGCACGCTCTGGGCACCGCAGCACGAGCATGCATGGGGGGTGGCTGCATACTGGCCCTGCCTGCAAGCCCGCCTGGCCCGCCTGCCCCTGGGGCACCCCGCGCGGGTGCAGTGCATTGCCAGCAGCAAACCGGTGTTGTGCAGCACACCCTGCCTCCCCCGCTTGCCGTCCTTTACCCGCAGGTTGGGCGGCTTCCGACCCATCTCCCCCAAGCACTACCGGGGCTACCGATACCGGCTGGCCGCCTGCCTGGGCTTTGATGCCACCGCCATGGCGCCAGTCCAGCCGCGCCTGAAGCTGCTGCTGGTAGACCGGGCCTACTCCTCAAAGCGACACATCCTGAACATTGCTGAGGTGGAGGCGGCGGTACGGCAGCGGTACGGTGGCATCGCTGATGTGCAGCTGCGGTACATGGAAGGGCTGAGCCTCAGGTGTGGCGGGCGGGGCGGCTGTTGCTGGCTGGGTGGGCAGGCAGCGTGGGCGGGTAGCAGGGATGGCAGCAGTGGCAGGGCCCGGCGGGGGCAGGGCGGGCGGGGTGGGGAGCCCCGCTAGGGAGAGCACATGGGCAGCAGATGGGCACGATCTGTGGCCGGTGAGGGAAAAGGTGCAGGAGCTGACGCACGGGCGTGGGCAGGGATGAGGGCTTCCAGAAATTGGCGCTCGCCAGCTGTCACCGCCTGCGGGCATGCCGTGCCCCCACTACCGTGTACCGCCTCCCCGCCACCCCGCTGGTGCGTGTGCAGAGAGCAGGCGCGGCTGTGGAGCAATCAGAGCCTGGTGGTGATGGTGCATGGCGCGGCAATGGGGAACTGGGCGCTCCTGCCCCGCGGGGCTGGCGTGGTGCACATTGCAGGGCAGCCATCAGGTAGCTGGGGGGGCGAGCAGGCACTGGTACATGCTGCGAGTCCAGGCTCTCGACACCGGTGCCTCTGCTGGTGCTAGCTCCCCACAGCGGCAGCACAGCGGGAGGGCAATGCACCGCCTGCCCACACGTCTGCCCACCTGCCTGCCCACACGTCTGCCCACCTGCCTGCCGGCCAGCTTGCCTGCTCGCCCCAATCCCCCACCTGCCCACTCTCGCCTCAATCTCAACACGCGGAGCAAGCCACCAGCTTACTTGAAATCCTTCCTACACCAGCCCTTGCCACCGCCTGCTTGGTTGCCCTCCTCCCGCAGATGTGGCCCATGACCACCAGTTTGCCGAGCAGCAGCGGCGGGACCTTCAGGGAGTGAACAACATCGTGCTCCACTCCCTCAACAACAGAGACCCCTTGCTGTCGCACCTGCGAAACGAGGCGGTGTTCGCCCAGCCGCAGTGGCAGCGGCTGACGGCAGAACAAAAGGTGCGGGCGACACCTGGCGGCGCCCCGGTGCCCGCTGCACTCCCGCTTGCTCTGCACCGCCTGCTCCCCGCCTGCCCGGCGTGGCCTGCCTGCTGTGCCTTGCTTGGCAACTGCGCCCCTGTTGCAACGCCCACTTGCCAGTACCAGCCGCCGCTGCACTGCACACATGCCTCCATCTCACCGGTGCCCTGTCCCCACCCCGAGCCCTTCCCTGACACACACACAATGTCATGTCACGCACACACACACACAATGACATGTCATGCACGCAGGTGTCTGTTTTGGAGGAGGGGACGTGCAAGTCCGTCCCCCAGGACCTCCGGTCCCACTGCCTCATGTGGTTCCTCCACAAAAACTCAGGCAAGCGAAGGGGCGGCTTCGGTCGCATTGAGGGCACCTGCACAGGGTGTTTGGAGCCAGCGGGGCTACTGCTGCACTGGAGGGCTGTGCGGGCCTCGACCGCTCCAACGCTTTCTGGTTCTGCAGCACTGCTGCAGGCTTGCTGGGTCGGCATGCCTGCGCCCACACTCACTTCAACCCTCCTCCTGTGCTCTCCTGGGTCCCACTTGCAGACTTTGTGGTGCCACCGGATCTGCTGCTGGGTGTGATGGACCAGGCAGTGGAGGCTTTGTTTACGCGGTCGCGTGTGCCGCTGCCTCCGCGGGATGCCACCGGTGCCTTCCTCCGCAGCGGCAACAGTGGCAGCGTTGGCAGCGGCAGCAGCGGCAGCAACAGAGCCAACAGCAGTGGTGAGGGCAGCGGCAGTGGCAGCGGTGGCGGCAGCAGTAGAAGTGGCATGTCGATACGCCCGTCTCAGCTGCCAGCTGTGCATCACATGCTGGCGCTGCTGCTGAGCGCCGTGCTGCTGTCGGGCTTGCTGATCCGAAAGCAGCGGCAGCGCGTGTGCGACATGCTCTGAAAGGTGGGTCCACCGCACCGCCAACCCCTTTCCTAGCTGTAGGCTTGTACGTGTCTATTATTTCCCTTCACAATGCTCCGACATGATACGCTCTCATCGACACACGCAGCTGATCCTCTCCTCCTCTCCCTCCCCCTGTACACGTTAGCTGGCAGCTCACATCTCGCCTGCAATGTACAAGCTATCTCTCGGTTTGCGCTATCACAAAAGCTGCGCCCGCGCTGGTTATCCACCTTCAACTGAACACCTCATTCGCTGTTCCCCTGTGAGTTTCATGTAATCATCGCTAGTAAACTGTACATTGGGAGGACGTGGCGCCAGTCGTTGCTTGGCACTAGCATACATAATCGCTGTTGTTGTTCTGAACTGCTGGCAGGGCAAGCGCATAAGTGGGTGACTTTGGTTGTTGGGGTGAAGACACGTTGGCGAGGGCAGCCCACACACCTCTGCTGGTCTCCTCAACCCACGCCCAAGCATGCAGTGCCTCTTCGGCCTCTTCTTGTTCTGCCAAAAGCTCCATCCAGGTCGTCTGTTGTTGGGGTTGCAGGGTCAGCGCACCAGCCTTCCTCTGGCCGAGGAAGCGTGCTGAAGCTGTTGAGAAGCTGATCAAGGCTCCGGCTGGTACTCCTCAGGTTGCTGCAAGTAGAGCAGAAGCAGAAGGAGAAGAAAGGCACAGTTCAACTGGACCCCATGGCAAGGGGGATAGCAAGACGTCAGGCCAGGGGCACCTGCCGGCAGTGGTGTAACACACAGAGGGGGGCCCTCATACCTGGCCGCCCAGCATGGGCATCTGGATCCCGCCTCCATCCACAACAACCTCCGTGCCGGTGACATCTGCGGACGGGTGCGGCGGCAGCATGGAGTGTCAACTCAGCTGTCCATCCATTTAAACCAAAGGTCGGACTACCCTTTAGGCCTACTGCTGCCCGGCTTTGCTTGCGTGCGGACTCTCAGGTTTGCAGCGGTGGCAGAGCTGGACAAGCACCCAGGCAAGTGGAGGTCAGCTCGAGAAACACCAGCCTTTAGGCCTGTGGCCGGCCTGCCATGTGACACGCATGTGGGGAGACGCTGATCACAGCTTCTGATGCTGTGGGGTCACTCACAGTCGCTGGCGCGGCTTGCCAGGAAGACAGCGGGCCCCGCCATGTCTTCAGAGACGCCCAGTCGGCCTGCACATGCCGACGACAAAGCATGGTGGAGTCAAGGGTGCGAGAACAGCAGGGGATCAATCAAGGGTCACCTGCCAGCACGGCACAGCACAGCACAGCATGGCACGGCACAGCACAGAAAGCATGCCACACCATGGAAGCGCTTGCAGCTTTTCCACGGCGGATGCCTGGGTGCCCAGGACTCCCTCCCTTCCCCTCACGCCCACCCCACAACAGAGTGCACGGCAGGGACAAGCCATGCTGCACGGCATGTGCACAGAGAAGTGTGCTGCTGATGCACATGGCCACACATGGTCTGCGTCAGTGCGTGCTTGCCTGCTGGGACGCGGCGCAGAATTTCGTCCACCTTCGCCTGAGTGTTCAGCACCTGCGGGCGGAGAGGCTCGAGGGGAGGAGGTGCATGGCCGGCCACTGCTGTTGCCCCAAAGTTGGGGCGCCCTGCCAAACACGCTCATGTGCAAGTGAACTGTTACAGAGAAACCAACAGACCTGGGCACCGCAGCCTGTTTGCACCCAGGTACCTAAGTTTTATCTATGACTCAAGGTGCTGGGGCCCCGCTCTCACCTTGTCCAGGAAGGGTGTGTTGATGGCCCCCGGGATGAGGCAGTTCACCTGACGAGAGGGGCATATAGCGGGGGGCGGGTGACTGGGGTGCGGACAAGGGGTTGATGTGGGGTTGGAAAGCTGAGGGCCCGGGGACCAGCAAGGTGGCGGGCACAGCTGCACACGAACAAGTCAAAGGGCGAAGCAGCAGCCCAAGCATTGAGCTCCAGCCGCGGAGCCGAGGGTGGGAACGATGCAACCTCCGCCAGGCATGGGGAAAGGAGGCGCTTGCCTGGATGTTGTCCTTGCCCCAGGCCACAGCCAGGCTCTTGGCCAGCGGCAGCAGGGCGCCCTTGCTGGTGCAGTAGGGCACCTGGGCGCCGAAGCCTGCAGCCAGGGGTGGGTTGGGGTGCCATGGCATTGCACGGAAGGTGCAGGTCCGGGTGCTGAATACCCAGCGGCACCAGTACGCCCAGCACACGCAGCGTGCGAAGCACAGCACACCCCATGGGACCCCCATGCGAGACACACAGCCCATGCATGCGCTGGGACTGCCGGAGGCAGCCTCCACCCTCTCACCGCGCACGCCCGCTATGGAGCTCGTGAGGATGACCTGCGGAAGGGCAGAAGGCATGCAGATGGGCACAGCCCAGGGTGCATGGTTTGAGGACGCTGGCGGCAGGTAAAAGGCACAGCTGGAGGGGTTACTGACGCTGAGTTATATGAGAGCGCATGTGCCGAGCACTAAGCCTCTTCTTAGTTGCCTCTTCTAACCAAGCCAGCGCACCTTGCCCCCGCCGGCGCTCTTCAGGTGCGGGTAGGCGGCCGCTGCGCAGTTGTAAGCTCCCTGAGGGTCGGGGCACAAGTCGTGTGGAGGAAGGGGAAGCCACGTCGAGGGCCAATTGGGTGAGGTCGGGGCAGCCCGACTTCAGGGGCTGCCAGGCAGGAGGTGCTGTGCGGGATGGCAAGTGAGTGGCTTGGTGTGTGTGTGCGTGTGAGTCAGGCAGGCATGTACATACGGAGGCATGGCACACGTCACGACAGGCAGGACAGCAGGCAGGGCGGCACCAGAGAGCATGCATGGGGCAGGGGCAGGTGCTCTGCCGCAGCAGCGAGCGGCGGAGTGCAGCCCGGCTAGATAGCCACTTCAAGCATGGGGTCGCCATCGCGACCTGTGTGCCCGCATAATGCATATGTACGCCAAGCACACGTCTGTATGCAGGCCTGGTGCATGCATGCAGCTGCTACCCAATGCAGGGCAGCGGTCACCTCTACCTCACCTCCACATTGATGCCCATCACCTGCAGAAGTGTGTTTGGGGTGGGGGTGGGGGGCACCCAGGTGATGCAGGCGGTGGTGCCGGCTTGTGTGTGTGAGGTATCTTCTGGAAAGCAAAGCAAACGTCAGATGAGCTAGCCGGTCAGGGCGCCCCCGCAGGCGGCAGGACCGCGCGCGCCGAGATGGCAGAAGCATGCCAAAATTGCCGGGCCAGGCCGGCCAATAGGCAGGCAAGCTCAGCGGGCGGGCTGGTCACAAGCCCCGGGGAACGGTGCCTCCTCACCTCCCTCCAGCTCTCTGCCGGCACGCTCTCCGCGCGGCACAGCTTGCCCAGGATGCCTGCAGGGAGGGTGGGATGTGGGGTGAGGCAGGGCGGTGGTAGGAAGTGGGATGGGATGTGGGATGAGATGTGGGGCTGGCTGGATGCTTGGGTGGGTGAGGCATCCGAGGGAACAGGTGGCGGACCTGCTCGCCCCTCACTACCTGCCTGTGCTCACACCCCGACTGCTTCACTGCCGATCGAAGCCAAGAAAACGCAGCGCGCATGAGCCTCGCTGGCTTTCATCCTGATTCGAAGCAGTGTTCGTGAGTATCACATGCTCTCCATTGTATCACGTCAGTGCCTGGCCACCGCCCATCGCCCGTGCAGCCTCCCAGCAGCACTTCAGATTCCACGTCTCCCACTCTTCCACCCTTGAGAGTGTGACCGTGACCGTTTAACCTCTTGCCTGCATTGGCCACCACAATGTCCAGCCTGCCAAACTTGTCCACCGCCTGCTTCACAGCGGCGTCGACCTGCAGGCAAGCACAGAGCATGCACTTTGGTGTGTGTTGCTGAGGAGTGCTGTCTGGGACTGCAAGTCCTGCTTGCCGTCTGCCGTGCAAATGTGTTGGGGGTGGGGTGAAGTGGGGTGGGGGAGGGCCAACCTGCAGGAGTGCAGCCAGGGAGCAAGCCAACCACGCAGCGTGGAGCCCCCCGCCCCGCCCACCCAGCATGGCGCCCACTTGAAGGCTCCGCATCGATACCTCCTACGCTCCCTCCTCCCCTCACACTGCAGCTGGAGGGCAGGTGGTGAGTGCGCACCTGCCCGCGGTCGCGCACATCGCAGGTCACCGCCAGCGCCTCGCCGCCAGCCTTCTGGATGCGCTCAACCACCGGGGCCATCTCCTTTTCAGACTGCACGTCCACCATCACCACCTGCAGGCAGATTTAGCAACGGGCTGTGCTCACATTACGGAAGCAAGAGCCAACCTCCTGCACAAAACCTTGCGTACGCCCGCACCACCTGCAGTGCTGTTGTTGGGAGCTTCGTTGAACCGAGGCGCGCAAGTCCTGTCCTGACTTCGATGCGGCCTCGGGTTTGTCAAGGGACAGCTGAAATGCCGCAGGAAGGGGAACAGAGCCAGCCCCAGGGCGGGCCAGAGCATCTAACGTGCCAGAGCATCTAAAGTGCCCAGCCAGCGCGCCTCTGCACTGCTGCGCTGCGGTGCTCCTCTGCGCTGTGCTCATTGCTGCTGTACATTGGGAGCAGTCCCGCTCACCTTGGCGCCGGACTGGGCCAAGGCGCGGGCCACGGCGGCGCCCACGCCTCGAGCAGCTCCGGTGACGAATGCCACCCGCCCGCTCAGGTCGAACAGCTTCTTCAGATCCCCATACTCCTGCTCCGCGCCTGCACATATGCTCGCGGTGGGAGGGAAGTGAGAGCTATCACCGTTAAATCGCGCCGCGCAGCGGGCCTGAGAGGCAGAAGAGGCCTGCCTGGCTGCCGCGGCAGCAGCCGAGGTGAGGTGCGCTGAGCAATACGGTCAGCGGGCCAGCGGGTGGCATCACGGCTTCGCTGCCGGTTTGGGCCACCTTTCCCACCAAACCCGGCTTGGAAGGCCATCAGCGTGCTTTCTGTGCCCTCCAAGGCCGTGAAAGCCGCCCCAGGGCTCTCTCACCTTTGGTGGCGCCCAGCTCGGTGCTCCTCCACTTGGGTGAGCCAGGCCCGTCCTTCTCCACGGCTGCCATCGTTGCAATTGCTCTGGTTGCACAGGATTACACAGGGTTTGGGTGAGAATATCAAGGGTGTCTGCGGAGCGTGACGGAGGAGGTGTCGAAGGCATGGATAGGCGCCAGAAGAAAGCGGGCGGATTAATCCTGTGTTTACGAGACACTCGAACCCGAAACTTCCTTCATTATTAGCGCGGTGCCAGCAAAGAAGTGCGATCGGCAGAACAGTGTCCTCCTTCTCACAGCTCTTGCTGCCATAACCCGCGGGGGTGCCCTTTCAACTTCTTGCCTGCACAACAATGGACAAGCAGTCGGGTGCGCGTTGACAGGACAGGAAATTCACGCCCTCCTGCCCTGCCTTCCCTCGGCACTCTCAACCCCACGGATTCACACCTACCGGCCGCCTGCCCTGCAGGGAGCGGCGTCGGCAGCGGCGCCGCCACCACTTCGGGCCCCCCGCAGCAGGCCTCGCCGGGCGGGCTCACGGATCATGACAAGCAAGGAATGCACCTGTACAGCATGTGCTCGCCCAATGGCTGTGAGCAGGCGGGCATGCGACACTCTTGGGTGGAGATGCAGGGTGCCGTGCAGCGCAGCTAACATGTGGGTCGGGTGTCCGCCACCCACCCGTGCAACCCAGGCAGCCCTTTTTCAAAGCACACCCTGAGAGCTGCAGGGACTGTGGCCTCCCTGCCCTACATCTCACCCCAACCCTGCCTCCCTGCCTGCCTGCCTGCCTGCCTGCCTGCCTGCAGGGAAGGCTTCCTGCGTGCTGGAGGAACTGGGTGTGCCCTACACTGTGCACAAGGCAACTGGGATGTGCCCATCCTGTTAGGGGTGGTCTGCCCTGCAAAGCAAGCGCAGGCTCCGGGTCTCCCCCTCTCCGCCAGCCAGCAAGCCAGCCAGCCGTCACAGGCACCCCTGGGGGGACGGCCAGACGGGGGGTTGGGATGCCCTGATTGGCTGCAGTCATTGGCCTGCAGGAGCCTGCTGCCTGCCTCATGCCCTGCACGCGTGCGTGCGAAGGGGTCAAGCTCTTCAGGTTCCCCTGGTTGTGTGCTGCCTGCCTGCTTCCCATCCTGCAGGTCAACGTGCAGAAGGGGGAGCAGCGCGAGCCAGGCTTCCTGGCCATCAACCCGGTGGGCAAGATACCGGCCATCGGTGAGCGAGCGAGCGTGTGGGCGGGTGGGATGTGAGAGCGGGGGAGCGGGCAATTGAGCTCGCGGGATGGGTGGGTGGGAGGGTGCTAAATGAGTTGGTGAGGGGGTCCATGTGTGCGTGGGGTGGGTGCGCTGCACTGTGCACCCTCCGCTTGCACCGCGCCCTCACTCTTCCCACGATGCCGCCCCTTCCTTCGCTGCAGTGGACTATGATGCCGACCCTGCTGGGCTCAAGGTGTTTGAGTCCGGTGCCATTCTGTGCCACGTGGCAGGTAGACAGGCCCTAGCCCACCGTTCGTTGTGTTCACCTCCCGCATCGTCAAAGCAGCTGAGCAGCAGTGCACAGCTCTTTCTCAGTGGCACAAGTTGCACACACATGGGCTGGCAAGCAGGGCTGTTTGCCTTCCTCCGGGCCTCTGAAAGGGGCCCCGCCACCCCATCTTTCGCCCACCGTTCGTGTTGTTCACCTCCCTCGGTGTCAAGGCAGCTGAGCAGCTGTGCACAGCTCTTGCTCAGTGGCACAAGTTGCGCACACAGGGCTGGCAAGCAGGGCTGTTTGCCTTCCTCTGGGCCTCTGAAAGGGACCCCGCCACCCCATCTCCCCCGCCCCCGTCCCCTCCGGGCCCCCGCTGTGCAGACACGCGCGACCCACAGCACGCCCTGCTGCCGGCGGACACGTGCCAGCGTGCCGAGGTGCTCTCCTGGGTGTTCTTCCAGACCTCCACCCTGGTGCCCATTGCGCAGGTGCAGTGCAGTGCAGTGCAGTGCCTAAGGCCAACTTTCACTGCCTGCCACCAACCCTCTTGTCCCTGGCAAAGGTGTGGGGGCGCTTGCCTTGCACCCAGCTGTGCGTGTTCCATTTCCTGTTGGCTTCCATGGCTTTAGGCTCTGCTTTCTTTCCTTCTTTTGGCCGCTGGTCCCCCGCTTCGGGCAGTTATCGTCTTCCTCTGCTCCCTGCCCATGCGCGCAGTCGGTGGCGGTGCCCCTGGTGCTGGGGGCGCCCTCTCCCAAGGAGCAGCTCACCAAGGGAGTGGAGGACCTCAAGCGCTTCCTGGTGGGCCCCTGCTCCTGTTGCAGGCTGCTACCGTGGTGGCCCCTCCTCGGAGCACCTCCATGCAGTGCTCACTGTAGCTGACGTCATGCCGACAATTGCCCTTGGTCACGCCCCAACCTTGCACCTGCGCATGCCCATGCATGTGCCCACGAGCAAAGGTTCCCTGTGAAGTCCCTTACAAATTCTGATGGCTCTGTTTTCTGGGCTCTTGACTCGACTGTTTGACTGCTTGGCTGGCATGCGTGCAGAGGATCATGGACGGGCGGCTGGGCGCTGCGGGCGGCTGGCTGGCAGCGGGGCGCTTCACGATTGCCGACATCGCGCACATGGGCATGGTGCTGCTGCTCAAGCACATCCTGGGTGGGTGGTCCGGCGCGTGGGCCGGTGGGTGGGTGCTGATGGCTTGCACGGTTTTGGTGACAGAAACCACGCCTTGGATCGCCTTGCCCCAACTCGCCTGCCTTGCTGGCCAAGCTCCGCCAGCTCCGCCAGCCCCTCTCGCCCCTGCCCTGCACGGGGCAGAGCAGCACACCGGGAGAGCCGTTGTTCCGTCCCCTCCTCCCTCGCCCTCGGAACCGCTCGGCGGCAGCGGCTCAGAGTTAGGATACAGATAGGTATGCTTGAGCGCCTGCTGCTCCCCTGCCCCGGCTATCCTGCAGCTCTAGACCTGGAGGCTGACTACCCCCACCTGGGTGCCTGGCTGAAGCGCGTCATGGACAGGCCCGCCATGAAGGTGGGCAGGGAGGGAGGGAGGAGTGGACGGAGACAGGAAGGGAGGCAAACAGGGAGGGAGGGAGGGAGGAGTGGAGGGAGGGCAGGACGGGGGGAGGGGGGAACCCACATATGCTCAAGCCTGGATGAGGAAGGCAGCTGGGCATAATGCCCGTTGGCCTCGCTTGCCAGGTACCACTGATGCTTTGAAGGTGCTGCTCTGCCGCCTGCAACGCACTGGTGGTCGGCTGCATGGGACAGCCGGACGCCCTGTGGGCCGTGCGCATGCCAGCTGGGGGGGAGGAAGCATCAAGAGCAAACACGGCACGGAGGCAAGCCGGCTGGGACAGTCCGTGCGCCTGCCTGCCTGCCTGGGCGCAGCGTTCCATGCAGCACCTGCCCCTGTGCCCCTGCCCTGCTCGCAGCGTAGCCTGCCCTGCATGTGAGGGACCGCTACTCTCAGCTGTGCTGCCTCCCCCGCTTGCTTGCAGCGCGGCATGAACGTGCCCGAGCCCTGCTGGCTGCTGGTGCCTGGGCCACGGGAGGAGAAGATGGCGGCCATCAGGGAGCGGGCCACCCAGTTTGACATCCAGCTGTGAGGCATCCAGCTGTGAGGCAGCCAGACGTGTTCTCAGAGGCAGGCAGGCTCCAGTTGTGAGGGGGCAGCCGAGGACGCGCGCGGCCTTCACCTGTGGGGAGCAGGCCCCAACCAGTGTTCAAAGCTTGATGCTCCTGCTTGCTCAAAGCTAGGTTTGCCGCTGTAGCTGAGCCTGCTCTGGCTGGGCCTGCTCCAGCTTTAGCGGCAAGCTCAACTTTTGAGCAGGCAGGCGCATCAAGGTACGAGCGGGGGGCTGAGAGGAGGGGCTCACTGCCAAGTGGGCGCCTGGCAGTGCCGCCCGTGAAATGCGGCTGAGAGGGATTGGCATGTGGTACGCCCGCTTGAGGGCTGCTCCGTGTTGGTGCCAGCATTGGGGTAGGCAGCACCGCTTGCCCGCTGTGCCCCTTGCGCTCGTCGAGGCCAGTATAAGCAGGTTGCATGAGCCTGCACGCCCCGCGCAACTATGCAGCTGCCACAGTTCTTGTAAGCTAGCCACGTGTTAAGCCGCAAGCACAGGAGGATGGGGCGGGAGCTTAATGCCTGCAGGCGCACTGAGGGGTGAGATGCGAGGGAGGGGGAGTCGTCAGCATGGCCCCGAAGGGCCCACTGCCCTTGGTTGCTCGCCCTTGGTATAGCTCCTACTGCCCTCTGCCGTCTGCCAGTGCCGCCGCCCGCCCGCCTTGTGCAGCAGCAGCAATAAGGGCAGCCGCGTGCGCCCTCCTTCTCCTCCGCACACGACAGCGTCTCCTGCCTTGCAAGCTCGCACATTGCGTTGCTTGCTGTTTACAGACACGTTGAGCGTGGTCGGGCCCTGGACTTGACAATGACCATGATTGCCGGAGCAGCAACAAAGTGACAGGCAGGCCACCAAGAGCAGGGGGCACTTCTGCCAGCAATGAGCGGCCCTGGAACTCTTCAATCCGCCCCTGGCAGGTCCTCACGAACCGGTCTTTGTGCTGGGGACTTCGTTGCTGCGCTGTCGTGGCGCTCTCCCTGTGCCACCTGGGCACGCCACGCGTGCACACCAGCGCACCTTACATGAGCGGGGGCGAAGGGGGGGTGTCCAACATTTGGTGCTTCTTTTCCAACAACTCCCAAACCGTGCAACGCGCATCTCACGTATGGATGGTGTCAGGCAGAACATGAACCAGCAAGCGTATTGGATTGACTGAAGCCGTGTCTGTTTTATCCAAGGGTTGAGCGTCGCCAAGTGGGGCTGCAGCGGCCTGGTTGGAACCCTGTCACACGCCGTTGGCCCTGTAGTGGCCGCAGAAACTGCTGGCCCAACGCACGAGCGCCCAGCTGGCGAGTTCACGGGCATCAAGACTGTCCCGTCCTGGCCACGCTGACGTCAACTACCGCCTGTGGCAGCAGCGGCCGCCAGCTCAGCGCCGCTGCCAGCTCATCACTCCTTCAGCGGCGCCACAAACTTGCCCATGCTGGCAACAATGACGTCGTCGGCAGGCTTGGTCTGCTGCGCCGACGGCCGCGCCAGCGCCGCACGCATCCACCGCTCAAGCCTGCAGGTGGGCAGGGGGGCGGCATGTGGGGGCATGCGGTTGGTTGGCACGGCCCATGGGTGTGCAGCTGTGCTGGCTGAGGGTGCAGGGAGCAAGGCGCATGTGAGCACGGCCACCTGGCGCATACGCGCCCAGGCTCACCAGCGCCCAAAGATCCCACGATGTGCACATGTTGACATCAAGGCAGTGGCGAGGGAGGCATGGGCATAGGCATGGGCATATCGCGCCCACGCCGCCCGCACCCCTCCTGCCTGTCCGCCACCGCCTCATCACATAACATGCCCCACAGAACTGCCCCCCGCTGCACCGCCTGCGCTCGCATGCGCACCCTGCCTTGTGCATGGCCCCCTCCTCGTCCCTACACATGTATTCAGAGTTGCAGGCAGTGCAGCCCAGCATGCTGTTCCCACCCCTGGCACCCCCCGCCCCGCCCCACCCCACCTGTCGGCCCCCGCCTCCTGTGCGACCTCCCACAGGTCGATGCCGCGGTAGTGCGGCAGCATGGCCAGCGCGCGCTGCAGGAAGCCGGTGCAGCAGGTCTCGGCCATGGAGTAGGTGCCGCCCAGGAAGAGGTCGCCGCCCTCCTGGGAGCCGTGCTGCCGCAGGAAGGCGTCCAGCACCTGCGGGGAGGCGGGGTGAGGTGGCAAAGAGGAGGTGTGGAGAGTAGGGGGAGGTGAGCAGGAGCCGCCCACAGAGAGGACGCCGCCCTCCAGCAGGTGCATAGCAGACGAGGTGAGGGCTGCTGGTGATGGTGCAGGCAGAGTCTGGGTGGGGCGCGGCAGATGTCGGCCGTGGAGTGGGGGGTAGTCGCAGTCCACCAGGAAGACAGCGCCCCCCGGGTCGGAGCCGTGCTGACGCCAGCAAGGCGTGCAGCACCAGCAAGGGTGGAGAGCCTGGGTCTACTTGACTGCAAGCGTTCACCTCTGCACACTTGCCCCTACCGAGATCCGTGGGCTCACACGCCGCCCAAACCTCACCTGCCACCTCTGTACTCAAAACAGCCTCCTCACCTTGCCGCCGGTGCCGCCACCCTGGCAGTCCCCGCTTCCATTCCGCCGTCAACTCTCACACTCCGCCCCTCTTCTCTCACACCCACCACCACCCACCCCATGAAACTTGCCCCCTTACCTTGAGAGCAGCCGCCATCTTGGCCTTGCCCGCCTCCACCCCCTCTGCCGTGTCCGCCCGGAACAGGGCAAACAGAGCAGGGGTGAACTGGGAGCCAAAGGCATCCACAAACAGGCGCACGCGGGCGGCTGCTGCCGCGTCGGCGGGCAGCAGCGGCGGCTCGGGGTACTGCGGTGTGTAGGTGGAAGGGGGTTGGAAGGGCACGGGGGGAAAGAGGTGGGCGACTGGGCAAGCAGGGTGACGCGAGGTAGGCGGGAGCGCTTCAGCAGGGTGCCGCAGCCGCCTGCCCACCGCCTGCCCACTCAGGGCCGCGCTCCCCCACCCCGTTCCCCGCCCCCTGACGCCACCAACATATCAGTAAGTAAACAAGAAAAGCATCTCCACAATGGGGGGCAGCTTTCGGTGCTTGTGCATTACGTTCCTCAGTGCATCAACGCACCTGTTGGTTCAGGTACTCGACAATGACGTTGCTCTCAATCAGCTTGGTTTCGCCGTCAATCAGGATGGGCACCTGGCGGGGTGGTGCGTGGCGGTTGGGGGAGGGGCCGGGGGAGGGAGAGGCAGGTGTGGGAAAGAAGGGCGGGACAGGGTTTATGGTGCAGCGATACACGGAACAGGCCGGACGCACGTTGCCCGCTTCACGCTTCCCCGTCCTCCGCCCAACGCTGCCCTGTGTGCCCACCTTTGCCGCCGCCTCGGGATCCGGGTTGATGCTGCAGCGCAGAGGGCAGCAGGTTGGGGGTTGGGGCGCCAGGGGAGGGCAAGGAATCGAGCGGGGGAGGAGGCCTGAGCAGCTGCGCCCCCTGCCTGCGACTGCCGCCAGCGCCACTTCTAGCACCACGTCACGGGCACCAGCAGCCGCAGTTGCACCGTTGTCGATCAACAGCTGCAATGTGCTTCAGCACCACACCATGCGGCACCCAACTGCACCACTGCCGTCACTTTTACCCCAACCATCCCAGCTTAACCGCGCCGCTCACAGGGCCCAGCACCGCCCCGCCCTGCACCCACCTGCGGTATGTCTCCACAAACTCGGCATCCTTGTTGGCCAGGTCAACCTTGCGGATCTCGAAGGGGAGCCCCTTCTCGAGCAGCGCAATCCAGCTGCGCTGCGCGTCTGCAGGGCGGCGAGCGAAGGCGGGCGGTGGGTGGGCGGCGGTGAGCGGGCGGCCTCACTCCATACACCCGCCGCTCCTCCCCGAGCAAATTGCATCTCAAACATGGCCCGAGCGCACGCACAAGGGCACGTGGTGCTGTCAAAGTGGATCCTAGTCGCCATCGCGTGAATCGTCAGAGAGCGCTGGGCGGCAGGGCGCTGGGCGGGCAAGGCGCGGAGGCAGGGCCTTGCAACTCGAAGGGCGAACATCTGCAGACAGCGCGCGACTGACCTCACTTCTATGATTGGCTGGCACCAGAAGGTGCCGCCGGCGCGCGGAAGGCACGACCTGGGGATGACCTCATGTGAGCAAATGTGAGGCACACAAACAAACTGGTCCAAGTCAACAGCCTGGTGACAAAGACATGCATTCAATTGAAGCAGCACTGTGTTGAGTATTGAACTGGGTGAGCGCGCCTGGCGTGCGGGAGCTGCTGCTCCACTGGAGGTGAGTGATGGGAGGGGGCTGTGCCGCAGGATGACTGTGCATTGGGGCCAGCAACTAACTGCGTAAACAGCAGCTGGTTCTTATTGCCAGTATGTGAAAGGGAGCTAGCAAAGTGCGGGGGATTGGAGATGGGAGGGAGAGCTGCGGGGCGGCAAGTGAACACCGCCAGCACAGCGTGAGCCGCGCCAGGTGCGCCGACAGCAACTGCTGCAGTGAAATGCCGGCAGATACCAGCCTGTCTACGATTCCATGAGCTGACCCTGCGTGTGTGAGTGCTTGCATGGGAGTACGACATCACTTGGGAGTGATTTTACAGGTGACTAGGCAGGAGGCACCCAGGTCAAGAGAACATGTACAAGACGACCGGCAGTTTACATGCACACAAAGTGGTGAACCCGAAACCCACCACGCTAGGGTGCGGCGGTGGAGTAGCAGCGAATGAGGCCGCCCTCGTGGGCCGACGCCACCACCACGCCGCTGCCGCCACCGGTGCTGGCTGGGGCGACCGCCAGGGCAGTGACGGCAGAGGGAGGCGCTGCCAGGAGCGGGGGGTACAGGCCATTGGGCTGGGGCTGCGTCCAGGCCCCAGGTGCCAGGCTGGCAGGCTCTCCCAGCTGCCCAGCCACGTCCCACATGTGCAGAGCACCGCCCTCGTCGCCCGCCAGCACCAGCCTGCCGTCGGTGGCGCAGCAGCGCAGGGGCATGCCCGAGGGGCTGACCGCCGCCGCTACGGCCGCCGCGCCTGCCGCCCCGCCCTCGCCCAGCCTGCGCAGGTCGAGCAGCGTGAGCGAGCCGTCGGCTGCGGCCACCACTGCTGCGCTGGCGCCAGCCTGGCCGCTGCCGCCTGGCACCCACTCCAGCCCGCCAATGTAATTGTCTGCTACCAGTTGATGCTGCCACAGTGGGTGGGAGTGCGGGCGGCGGAGGTCCCAGGCCGCCACTAGCCCGTCCTCCGTGCCTGCAGGTGGGGCGGAGGAGGCGGAGGAGGGGGGTCTCACATGGTCTCAACACCTCGCACCTTCAGGCAGACGGGCAGGCAGGCCGGCGGACAGGCGGGCAGGCAGGCCGGCGGGCAGTCGGTGCACTCGCAGCGCGCATACATGACTCAGCCAGGCAGCCGGGACATGCATGTTCCACGCCTCCCCTTGCCACAGACCAGCCCAGGCCACACAGGCCGCCACCCACAGCGCACCTGCCAGCAGCAGGTGCCCATCCTCGCTGGCGGCTGCTGCCCACACGCTGCTGGGCGCCGCCACCTCAGCGGCCGGCTGCGCCAGGCCTGCCTCCCAGGGGTGCCTCCCCTCAGCCAGGTCCCACAACTTGACGCTGCCGTCCCAGCTGCCAGAGAGCAGCCGGCTGCCGCTGCCGCCGCTACCCGCGCTGCCGTTGCCTAGCACCTGCAGGCAGGCGATGGCGTCTCCGGCTGCCTGGAAGCTGCCCAGCTGGCGGCCATAGTCTGGCGAGTATGCGTGGATTGAGGCGTCGAATGAGCCGCAGAGCACAGTGGGGTGGCGCCGCCCGGAGGCGTCGCCGGCGGGCAGGGCCAGCAGCGCCACGCACGTCAGCGGCTGCTCGCTCAGCCGAGCTGCCCGCACCTGCTCCCCGCTGGCCAGGCTGTGCACACGCACCGACCCGTTGTGGCTGGCAGAGTAGGCGAACATGCCGCCGTCGCTGCCGGTGCTGGTGCCGTCGCTGGCTGCTGCTGCCAGGGCGCAGCCATTCACAGACTCCCCGCCGGCTGCCAGCACGCGTGTGGGGTGCAGGCGGTCGCGCAGCCCGGGCCCAAACCAGCCGCGAGCGGTGGCGGCACGGGCGCTGCCAGGCCGAGATGCCGGTCCTGCTGCACCCGCGGGCGTGCCGCCGCTGCTGGCCAGCATGCGCTGCCGCTGCGCCTCCAGCAAGGCACTAGCTGCGCTGCCAGGACGCGGCCCCTGCTGCTGCGGGCTGCCAGGCAGCACGCCGCGATGCTGCTCCCGCTCCCCCTGCTCCCCCTGCTGCCCTGCTGCTGTGTCTGACACCTCGTCGTCGCTGCTGTCCTCTGCTGCCGATGACCGGCTGGTGCCAGCAGGTGCCGTGCTTCGCCGAGAGAACTTCCACAGCGGAGAGGCAGCAGCCTCCCCAGCAGCTGCTGCCGCTCCTGGTGCCAGCTGTGCCTGCCCCTGCAGGCCTGCTCCAGCTGCGGCAGCTGCCTGCCCGGCAATGTCTGCACCAGGCCCTGACGTCAAGCTAGCGGTGCTGCCGCTCTTCGCCACTGCCGGCTGCTGAGGGCTGCGAAGCGCCATCGACGACAGCTTGCTGCCCAGGCTGCCCAGCCCGGCGGACACACGCGCAGCAGGGGACTGCGGCGGGGAGCGCCCTGACTGCTGCTGCTGGCCGCCTGCTACGGCGGCTCCCTCTGGGCCTGTCAGAGAGCCCCCTGAGACCGCTGCAGATGCTAAATCTAGAGAAGACGCGGTGCTAGAGGCAGAACCCTTGCGGCTGAACAGGCTCTGCAGCCGGCCGGCGCTGCTGCCGCTCCTCTGGGGCGCTGCCAGCGCCTCACGCACCACACCCACCGAACCAGCCAGCCGCTCGCCCACAGCCTGCTTGCGCTCCGCAGCCCAGGCGCCCAGCGAGCGGAGCCGGCCGCTGCTGCCGCCGGCGCCGGCGGCAAGGTGCTGCTGCTGGTTGGAAGAGGGGCCTGTGGAGGTGGCACCTGGCAAGCTGCCTGGGCCAGCTGCAAGCGGAGCTCCTGCAAGGGCGGTGCATCCATGAGCAAACCAGTGAGTGAAGCCAGACCTGCTTCGCAGCCACCTCCTGCATGCCCCATGCACAGTTTCGACCGCTGCAGGACATGCAAGCCGCAACTGCAGCTGCCTCACCCGCGCCTGCCGCCGCTGCAGCTGCGGCTGCCTCCGCTGCGGCTGCCTCTGCCTCTGCCGCCTGCTCCTGCTCCTGCTGCCGCCGTGCCGCCAGCACATCCAGCTCAGCCAGCAGCGGGGACACCTCCAGCCTGGGGCTCTCCCCCTGATGCACCTCTGCCGCCGCCGCAAGTATGGTGGACACCAGTGCCAGCGGCAGGGCCTGGTTGGCTGCTGCCCCCGTGGCACCGCCGGCTGCTGCTGCCCCGGGAGGTGGCAGCTCCGAGGGGGGGCACACCAGGCGCTGCGGGTGCTTGAGGTGGAACAGCTGGTGGGGGACCTGCCCAAACTCCTGGATCTGTGCATGGGAGCATGGGAACAGAGGGCGGGGTGGGTGGGCAGAACAGGCGCTGCAGGTGCTTCCCTGCCTTAGGGCTTCTCCCGCCTCTGCCGGCCCAGCCTACGCCTGTGGATCTCCTAAAAAGACTGCCTCCGCCCCACCTGCGTCTCCACGCCCATCCCAATGGCAACACACCCTGCCCCGCCACTCTTGCTTGCCCCACCCCCCACCTCTCCGCTACCTGCACTCCCCTAACCCTTTAGCCTCGCACCTGCGTCTCCAGAGCGATGCGCTCCGTGCGGTCTGCCACAGCCTCAATGTCCACAGCTCCCTGGGAGCGAGAGGTAGAAACCAGGGCAGGCAAGTTGGCAAACAGGTTAGCAGGCAGCCAGGCAGGCAGGCAGTTTGGCGTTGCACACACACACTGTTGCGTAGCCACTGCGCATACTGATGTGGCGGATACTGAGGTGGCGCTCCTAGGGGGTCGGTTCCCCCCCGCTGGCACGCCGCACCCCTTCTGCGCACTTCCTCACCTGCCCTCACTCACCTCGTATGCGGTGTGCCGGAACACGTTGTCAGCCTCCACTGCCGCCTCCCCGCGCTGCTTGAACCCGAAGATGAGGTCTGAGGGTTGGAAAGGGGAGGGGCCAAGATGGAAGGAATCAGGAGCTGTAAAGACACGTGGGATGCGTCCTGAGCTGCCTACAGCACCCCACGGCCATGGAAAGAAAGAGAAAGCGAGCCAAGTAAAGCAAGCGGCACCCACCGATCCAGTGGTGCAGGTTGGCAGACACGTAGGGGGCTTCCAGGGCGGAGCGCAGCACCTCCATGAAGTGCTGCGGGCTGCCCGCCCAGGGCGGCAACTCCACGTCACCCACGGGGCGCCCGCTCTGCCGTGTGCCCAACGCCAGGCTGCGCCGGTTAAGCAAGAAGTCGTGCCTGGGGGGAAAGGAGGGGAGGGGCAAGGGGCAAGGGGAGTTGCAGGATGGATGGGCGAGCAGCAACAACGTGCAGGGGCCGGCGGCGGCGAGCTCTTTGCCGCGCCGCCACTCTTGGCGTCGGTGCACAACCGGCAGGGAGCGACACCGGACCAGCCATGCCGTGCCTGTGCTGTGGTACGCTCCACAGCATGCTATGCTGTAGCACGAGGCGCCTCACATCCACCTTTACCTTAGAAAGCCCCCACTCCTGCACTCCCACCTGGGAAAGAGCTCTGGGACAAATTGCAACCATCAGTAGCGGCTGCCGGACAACAACTCTCCACCCGACCTCACCCACCCCCACTACATCACTTCTTTCCATCAACCCACCCCCACCACATATCTTGTTTTGCACGACCCCCGCCCCACCTGAGGAAGAACTCTGGGATGAGCTCCTTGACGTCGGCCGGGTTGCTGGAGGTCACCCCCTCCCACGCCTCGCGCACGCTGCAGAAGAGGCGGTCGGGCGCGTCAAAGCGCCCGTTCTGCAGGCGCAGCATGTGCGCGGGGGCGGCGCGCACCAGCCAGAACATGGTGAAGCCTGGGGGGAGGGTGAAGGGAGGAAGAGAGAGAGGAGGGGAAGGCATGTGCAAGTGGGCAGGTGGAGATGAGGAGGGGCGAGGAAGGTGAGAGCAGAGGCACAGGCCCTGCCCGGCCGTGCAAGGTGCAATACCGCTGCAAGGCATCCGTTTGGCAGTGTTAAAGATTGCTGGCCGGGCAAAGTGCGCACGGGCCCCACCTGGCGTGCTGTAGTGCGAGCCCCACAGGAAGGAGGGCTCCGGTGAGAAGCCGGCCATCTCTGCAGCCAGGTGGCACAGCATGGCACAGCACGTCAGAGCACAGCGTGGCATCGCAGGTGTAGGAGGGGCACAAGAAAAAGAATGGCGAGCATGAATGGCGGCACGGCTGCCGAGCAGACAGAGCTAAGGCCTGCAACGTATCCCTGACATCGCGCAACACATGTTCCGACCCACCTGCAGCCACGTCCCTGCCAGCAGGCCTGCCGCCAGAGTTTTTTAGCTCGAATGCCCCCGCGGCGCCCACCCCACCTGTGTACCGCTCGCGCACGCTCTCCAGGCGGCGCGGATTGAGCGCCCCCACCGGGCGGGAGAGGTCCCGGAAGGAGGAGGGGTCGGAGAGGTCCAGGGTGGGCGAGGCATAATCAGACAGGACCCAGGGGAACACGGGGTACTGCAGGGGCCATGTGGGGGGAAGAGGGATGGGGTGGGGGTTGATTGACATGCGGTGGGGAGGGGTGGGGCGTGGGGAAGGGCAGGAAGGCGGGAAGGCAGGAGGGCGGAGATGAGGGCGGCAGGGGAGCGTGTGCAGGGCGGTGCTCGATGAGTGACAAGCACGCACCAGCACATCCCCGGGAGAGCTCCCCTAGCCTCGCCCAAACGTGCCCCGCTCCCCCAGTGCTGCAGCCATGTCTGTCGAGCGACCATCCACCGTTCCCCCACTGCTGCGCCGCCACCAGTGCCAGCGCCCGCCCACCTGGCTGAGGTCGGCAAAGGAGCGCCCCGAGGCGAGGTTGAGGAAGAGGAGGTAGTCCAGGTTGGAGATGCGGCCGCGCTGCCAGGCAGCTGTGACTCGGCTCAGCCAGGAGGGGTCAGCCTGTGGGCGGGGGGGCATGAGGGCATGAGGACCGTTAGGACACGGCACGGCACGGCATGGCATAAGTGCTGCAGGAGCAGGCAGGATTGAGCAGCACAGGCGGTGTTGCGGAGCAGTGCTGCTGCCAGCCCTGTCCGCCAGCCCTAGAGATGTGCCATGCCGCTGCCCCCAGCTGCGCTCTCATTGTATTCCCACCACCCCACTCCTCCTCCTCACCTCCAGGATGGCGGTGCAGGCCGCCGCCGCCTCGCGCCCGCCCGGCAGCGCCGTCCCAAGCGCCGCCTGCGACGTCAGCGCCTCCACCGCCCGCTCCCTCTCCTCGCGGCTGCCAAAGGTGAACAGCGCGGACGCGCCGCCCCATGCGGGCAGCGGCGCCAGGTGCTGCGCCTGCTCCGGGGGATCCGAAAAGAACACCTGGGGAGGGGTGGGGTGGGGCAGGTGGGTGGTTTGCTGAGGAGTGGGAGCATGCTAGAACTGACGGCGACAACAGCGGAGCAAGGGAGGGAAGCAGGGTGGCCGAGTAACAAAACTGTTGGTATCGCCAAGCATGGTGCCAGCCTAGAGGTGGGGTGCCTCAACCACCCTCGCTGCCTCGTCCTCCCCTGCCCGCGCACCTGGTCCCACCCACCCACCTGCCTGCCTGCCACCGTCCTCGGCCCACCCTGCCCCTGCCAAGCAGCACAGCCGCCCCACCCCCTCCCTACTACATTCCCTGTCATCAGTCCTCCCCATTGTGCCGGCACAGGCATACGTAATGGCCCCCCCACCCGCCACCCCTCACCTCCAGAGCCACATCCCTCAGCGCGCTGCGCCGCCGCGCCGCCGCCGCCACTGCCGCCAGCGGGTGCGAGCTCACCGCCGCATCCCCGCTGATGCTGTGCAGCGGCTGGAAGTAGAGGCGGTGGTCTGTGACCAGCAGCCGCCCCGGCTCCCGCACCAGCGCCCCCTGGCTGAGCAGCGTGCACGCCAGCTCAGCGGCGATGCGCTCCCCGGGGTTGCGCAGCAGGCCCACGTCAAAGCGCAGCCCCGCCTCTGCGTCCGTCATCGCAGCCTGCGTGGCAGGCGGGTGGGTGACAGGCGGGGGGTAGGCAGCAGGCGGGTGGAAACACAGCGCGAGTGGCGGCAGGAAGGCAGGCATGCATGGTCTGCTGACAGGGAGCGCGGGGCATCAGGCAGGCAGCCCAGACAGCACGGCAAGCAGGTGAGCAGCCGAGCAGTTGCCCAAACCCCCTGCCGCACCCACAGCTACAATGCACTGCCTGCCAACCACCCCGCCCCGCCCACATTCATCCCACCTGCACATACCCAAGCCTGCACACGCACCCGCCCCCCCGCCCGCCCCACCTGCAGGAAGGCCTCCTGCTCCGCCGCCGGCAGCCGGCTGGCCACCATCATTTGCTGGGCCAGGGGCATCACCCCCTCCAGGCTGGCATAGGCCAGCTCAAACTCCCAGTGAAACAGGTGGTGGTGGGAGTGCTGGTGGGAGGAGAAGGAGTGGGAGTCCCGCTGCTGCTGCTGCGCTGCCTGGGTGCCTGGCGAGCTGGCGCCAGCCTGGCCCTGGCCCTGCCCCGCTCGCTCCACCACGTAGGGCGCGTCGGCGGCGTTGGCTCGCATCTTGACGAGGCGGGAGGCGGTGAGCACCAGGCGGCGGTCACCAGAGCCCTCCAGCCCCTCCACATGCTGAAAAGGCAGCCTGCAGGCAGCGAGGGTGGGAGGAGCCCCCAGGTGCGCTGCTCACCTCTCGATGGCCACCCCACCTGCATGCTCACCCTCCACCTGCGCCTCTGCAGGCCATCCAGCTCCCACCCCGGGGCTTGCATACCAGCAATAGGCACCCCCAGCAGCCCCCTCCCTCCTCCCACCTGCCCATCTCAATGCGAATTCAGCGCTTCCCACCCCTCTCACTGTTGCCGCTCTAGCTTCCGCCCCCCACCCACCTCACGATGGGCACCCGCGGGTCATCCGGCTCAAAGAAGAGCGACTTGGTGCCCAGGCGCAGCGTGCCCGGCAGGCGCGGCAGGCGCTGCCAGTTGCCCGGCACGCCGGGCGGCCAGCGGGCGGAGGCCACCCAGTCCGCGACATACAGCTCCCCCTCCTCTAGCAGCAGCAGGCTGAAGCGGCGCACCGCCTGCGTGGCGCCCGAAAACATGGCGGCACCTGGTGCAGCGTTGTTGGGTGCTGACTCCTGGCTGCAAGCAGCGCTGCTGCGGGCTGTACCTAGCACAGGCTGTTCACGCCGAGCTGGCTGGGGTCACACCAAGCTATGGGGTGGCCTGGGCTGGGCGGTCCCACGCCAGTGCCGCTCACGCAAGGCCAGCTGCGGCGCCTGCTGCCACCAGCGGAGGGGCAGAGAGCCTGGCCCCTGCCGCCAATACGTCCGGCTCACTTCTTGGTGGGCGGTACTGGCGGCAGCACCGCCTGATATTCGGCGCCCACCCTGCAAAGGGCATGTGGGGAAGGTCGCAGCTGTCAGCTGGCAGGGGAGAGTGTAGCAGCCCAGCGGCGGTGGCAGCGACAAGCGAGCAGCTGTATGCAAAGCAGGCAGCACCCACGCACCGAATCTTCCTGTGCGTAGTGTTCTGCGTGAGGCTGTGAACCTGCAGGCCAGGCCAGGTGGGCGCATGTCCGGGCGAAGTTTGGCAGCTGACTAGACGGCAGGCGGCAGGAGGTGCCGCCGCCGCCGCCGCCCAAACCGTTCAGGCTGCAGGGGCGGAGCGATCGAGGCGCTGAGCGCCTGTGCACGTCTCATACCGGCTGCTGCACCCCGAGGCACACGGAGGGCTGTGCCCTTGCCTCTTCCCCACACCTTGCTGGCCTTCTTCGCGGGGTGCTGCGCCGGCTCCTCGCCCAGTTTCTCGAACAACTCTATCTGAGAGGTAAGGGTGTGCAGCCCTGACAGCGCCTCGTCGCTGGGAGCGGACTGACCGGCTTCGGGCGCGGGCCGCTTGGCGCCCGTTGTCTCGCTCATAGGCTACCTCTGATGACGTTGAAGCACCCTAGATCGCTGAACAATGCGGCCCGCGTGTGCGCTAGGCATGGAAAGGCAGCATGGATGCGGCACCGCCGCCGCGGCCACCGCTGAGGGTACGGCGCGACACATTGCCCCCCACGCAGTGAAGCGGAAGGTCGGCTGGCAGGGTTGTCCGGCACCAGCACAAGCCCTGCACAAGCCTGGCCGACCCTGCTGTGGCCACAGGCGACACTGTCCGGCCCAGCCAACTTTTGGCCAACTTGGCTGTCCGGCAACTGGCCGGAAAACTGCCGGACAGGGGTTTCAGAAACACTGCCCCCACGCCTGCTGTTCATAATGACTGCCTTCTTCTTTTTGCCCTGATCACGATCTATCCCCGCGATGAAATACCCACAGGCATCCACAGCGTCTGTTGCCTGCCACAGCACATCTCTCTCCGCAGCCACACTCTGTCGAACCCAGCAGCGGCGGCTCCTTTGCAGGTTTGTCATGCAGGTCAGCCCAGCACCCTTCTTACAAGGAGTCCAGCGATGGACATATCCGCCCCCTTGTTGATGGTGGTGCATAGAACGAGACGGGTGCCAGGAAAAAGCGGACACTGCTGCCGGGTGCTGAAAAGCTGCAGGGTGCCCTGCTTTATAGAAACAGGCAGACCTGCCTCGTCCTTCTGCCCAGCAGGGCATGCGAAACGGGGGTATTGATGTGAGATGCAGTGCCTGTGGGTGAGCTAAGGCCAAGCTGATTTTGCCGCTAACGAGGTGATTGCAGCACAAGGTGTAGCATTCCGGGGTGGGCGGCTCTCAGGAACTAGGCAGGCTTCGACACACCCTGGCGGTAACAGTCAAGCGCAGATGGCGATGCCAATCCAGCACTGCTCATCCTGGGCTGTCGTGAGGAACACTGGTACTACACCATTAGAGGGCCCAGGAGCTGCACAGGCAGAAGAATTTGCAGCTTCAGCTCGGTACTGCAGGCGGCCGGACAGTCGGGTTTGCACGGCACGCGCGGTGGGAAAGAATTGGCTGCCAATGCCGTGCGTCCCTCATAGCATACGCCTCATCGACACTTCCAGCCCACATACAAAACGTAACCCAAGTCCTAAAATGAAGAGTTGGATTGGCTCCACAACAAGCTCTGCAGCAGGTACGGTACAGCCGGTCCCGGTCCGGTCATTGCGATGGCGCACGCTGCCGCCTGTAGGTTTTGAATTTTGGAGGATTATCTTATTGCTATGTAAGCGACGGTGCGCGACGATAGAAAAGTCGGGGGCGTGACACGTGGCATTTTGCGGCCGAAAGGGCTTGTCCTGGCTCTCAATCAATCCCTTTAGCCGCCAATTTGAGCCACTCGATTTATGCCGTCGTCGATGCAACGCCTAACTATACTGTTGGTCGTCCGCCTTGTGCTTCTGGCCAGCCCTGCGATAGCCGCCCCCAGGCAGCTACTGAGGACTGCTGCAGAGACTTTTGCAGGTAAACTTGGGCCCTGCCTGCTGCAAATCGCCCCTACCCCAACACGGCACACGTCACTTTGTCACCGGACAGGGCTCGACCGGTGGGCCCCCCACTCCATCCACCGCGCTCCTCTATGCAGGCAGGGCAATCGTGATCTCCCAAGACTGGGTGGGCCAGCCCGCGAGGCGGTGAGGCGCCTGGGACTTGGGTGGGAGGGGTCTGTCCTTGCCGCGGCTGCCCGCCTGGCTGCCGCCGCCGCACCTCCGCCCTGCAGCGGCCGCCAGAGCACCTTGAAGGCCCCCCCTGGTTTCTGTCTTCATGGATCTTCGCCCTGAGTCTGGTCCCTGTCCGCCTGCCCTCCTGCCTGCCTTCCTGCAGCATGCTGGCAGTGCGTGCCATTGATGGCAGCACGGTACAAGTGCACACAGCTGACACCAGGCTGCTGGACAGCCTGCACACCGGCATGCACGTGCAAGTGACTGGACAGTGGGAGCAGCGAGAAGAGCGGCGACGCAGCGTCAGCGGCGGCGTTGCAGCATCAGTGGGAGAGGCAGGAGCAGGCGCAGGGGCAGCAGGGGCGCCCGCCACGAGGCGCCGCTTCAGGGCAGCCAGCATCACGGCCAGTGGGGGCGGTCCCGCTGCCCCGCCAACACTCACCGCGGTTGCCGGCGCAGGCGGCGGGGCATCCATTGCAGCAGTAGCCCCCAAGGCAACCACTCTGCTGAGCTACAATCCAGTCGCAGCAAAAGCCATCAACACCATCGTCATCCCAAGTGAGCACAGCCCCTGCGGCTGCTTGGCTGTCAGCCTTACCCTGGCCAGTACTGCCCGCACTAGTGCCCGCCCGCCCACCTGCCTGCCTACTCCCCCTGCCTGGTTTCTGTACGAACCTGCTCGCCCCATGTCCCCGGCCCCCAGCCTGCCCGCTTATCCACTTGCATGCCCGCTGCCTGCCAGGCCGGCAAGCCAGCCCAACCAGCCAGCCTGCCTGCCCATGGCGCCCCACTCCTGCTGCAGTCGCGGGCGTGTCCGCCCCGGGCGCCGCCTGCCCCGGCACCTCCCCGCCAAAGTTCAGTGTAGATCAAGTGAAGAGGGCTGTGTTTGCAGAGTCCAACCCCAAGGGAGCAACCGTCGGCTCCACCTACAACCGGTGCTCCTACGGCAAGAGCCGGTTGACGCAGCAGAACAGCCTGGTGGCCGAAGTGGTGGAGCTGCCTTGCGCAGGCACCAGGTGGGGTACCCCTGGGCACACGCAGCGCCTGCCCCCTGCCCACCGTTGCTGCCAGGGCTTCCTACCCAGGCCCCGCACGCCCGCCCTGCCCGTCTGCCTGCATGGCTCCATCCCCGCACAGCACAGCACAGCACAGCACAGCGCAGCGCAGCACAGCACAGCACAGCACAGCGCAACCGTGTGTGGCTGCACGTGAGGTCCTACTCCACCGTGACGACCCTGGCCCCTGCAGCAATGGCGTGCCCTGGAGCTTTGCGACCTGTGGCTGGGATGACCTGGATGGGTATGCGAACGCTGCTGACGAGGCGCTGCTTGCCCGGGGCGTCGACCTGTCGCTATACAAGTACAGGTGATGGGGGCTGGAAGCGGCAAAGGGACACTGGCCACTCACTGGCTGGGTTCGGCGTGGAGTGGAAAGATCAGGCAGCGCCATCTCCAACATGCTGAATTTGTGAGCACCCCTTGAACCCGTTCACAAAGGCTGACGTGAGGGCACGAGCATCTTGCTTCATTGCTTTGTCAGTGCGGTGGCAGACGGGCAGGCACCTTGAATGGCGAGCTCCCCCATACCCCCCCCGCTGACCCCTGCCTCGCCATTCTGCCGTTGCAGGGTGTATCTGGTCCCGCCTGGCCCCTGCACTTTTGTGGGCCTTGCATACGTGGGCTGCGGCGTGGGCGCGGACTGCCGCTCCTGGATTGGGCCCGACTACTGGGCATCTCCAGCCGCCATGGTGCACGAAATCGGTGGGTGGGTGGCTGGGCGGCTGGGTGGGTGGGAGGGCAGGGTGCGCACCAGCTTGTGGGTTGCTCCCTTGCCTGCTTGGGACAGTGCGCCTGGCGTGTGAGCGGGCCGTGACTTGCGCCCGGGCGGCGGTTGGCACGGTGGCTGGGAGGGCCAGCGGAAAGGTTGGCAGCAGCACAGCTGCACCTCAATATCACGGACAAGTGGAACCTGCCCACAGCCATGACACTTCCCCACCCCTCATCACTGTCGCCCCTCACCAGTGCCTGCGCCCTGAACAAGCCCCAACCCTTGCCCCCCCCTGCAGGGCACAACTTGTTCCTGGAGCATGCTGGCGCTGTGCAGCGGGGCGTGTATGACGAATACGCCGACTTGAGTGCCAGCATGGGCTTCTGCTGCTCCGACCGCTGCCCCAACACCCCGCACGCATGGCAGCTGGGCTGGGTGAGCGTGCAGCAGATGGATGGCAGCTCGCTAGCGCCGGGCCAGACGGTGCCAGTGGCGCTAGCAAGCCAGTCCATATCTCCACACAGCGGCCTGCGCGTAGTGCCCGCCTGGGCGAAAGCAGCAGCCCCCATGTTTGTGGGGTACCGCACACGGGCGGGCGGTGACGCAGCAACCACAGCAGGCACTTTTGGCATCGCCAGCAAGGCGCACATCTACACCGCCAACATCACGGGCAGCTTTGACCCCGCCCCCACCACCTGGCGGGCGGCGCTGGGCACGCCCGGCCAGGCGTGGGAGTACCCAGGCACGGGGCTGGTGGTGCGGCTGAGGAGCGCCACTCTTGCAGCGGCGGTGGTCACCGTGTGCCGCAGGGGCGGGCCGGAGACCCTGGCATCGTGCCAGGAGGGCCAGGATAAAGACTGCAATGGGCTGGCGGGTCCGCAAGACCCTGCCTGTGCCCGCATTTTGAAAAGAGCGAGGGCGGCGGCGCTGCGGCCGGCGCTCAAGCGTCGCCGCTGAGCGGCACCCTCCCTTGTGTTCTTTCCATCAACATTTATTCTTCTCTTAACCCTTGCAACCTCTTCGTTAATTTACACTGAAGACATCATCCTTGTTGCTGCACCTTCTCCCCACACCCCGCTGGCGGTGATCCCTTCAGCACCTGAACTCCCAGTACCACCGGCAGGCCTCTGGTGCTTTTCAGTTGCAGCATGTTTTGCCCCCTACTCAGTTGCCTACTCTTTTCCCTACAACCTCCCTTTGCCCCTGCACACTTCTCCCTTTCTTGCTTGCCATCCTGCTGAGAGACATGACTGCCTTCAAGTTGACGGGATGCAACATACAGCACCTTCCTCTGCTCGCCTCTCTGGCCTAGAGCAGCCACAGAGGGTGTTTGGGACACAGCAAAGGCAGCTGCAATTTGTTCAGCGTATTGGGCATTCTGTGACTGTGCATTGGGTACGTGGGTACATGGCTGCGCCGGCGTGGTGGTCATGTGAACAGCTGGCACCAGCACCGCTGCAGCTGGCGGGGCCAACTTTCACTTGCCCCCTGCCAAGGGGGTGGGTGGGGGGGGGGGCTCCCCCCCCCCTGCCAAGTACATTGCTCTCTTTGTGTGCTTCATCACTTCGAAACGTCACGAGCGTTGCAGGAAGGAAAAGTGCTGCTCGTCGCCGAGGGGAGCCCGCACGGGTTTCAGCCTCCCAGCGGCAACAAGGTTTGGCTGTGCAACACCGACATCCTGCAAAAGCCAAGTCTATTCGCGGTGCTCGGTTCGGGGCGCTGACTGAGCTAGGGGCGGCGAGGAGAGGAGCAGCAGCGGGCAACATGGCAGCCTGGTGGCAGACGCTGGTTGCAGCGCTGGGCGGAGTAGTAGGTAGGTCGCAAGAGACAACGCGCCGCGCACCCTGTGTCCATCCGCCCTGAAGTGGCCGGGCGCCTCCGCCAGCCAGCCGCCGTCGCCCACCCGCAGCACCCACAACGGTGCTCCCCTGCAGGACTGCTCCTGTTTTTGGCTCCCATGAAGGCGGTGCTGCGCGCACGGGCGGAACGAATGCTGGGGGTGAGCGTCCGCTGTCAGAGGGATGACACGTTGCTATTGAGTGCCGCTTGGGTGCCAGCCAAGCTGTGCGGTGGCTGCTGGCACCTGCGTGGGTGCGGTCCAGCACCCACGTGCCTCGGAAAGCCAGCACCTAGGTCATTGCCATGCAGAATTTATCGAATCTTCAGCGGAAGCAGCCCATGTCAAGCATGTGCACAGCGGACTCTCATCGGTGCTGCTGCGCACAACCGCTGGCTGCCCGCGCCACCTGCGCTTCCCGCCGCCGGCGCTTGCCCCCATGCCGCGCTCGCACCCACCACACCCCGTGCCACATGCAACCCGCGCCCCCGCCCCTCCCGCGCCTGCCCCACAGGACCTGAACCCGCTGCCCTTCCCCGCGATAGCTGCCAACTGTGCGGGCTGGGTGGCCTACGGCTACATCCTGGACGATGTGCTGGTGCTGTGGCCCAACATGGCGGGCCTCCTGCTGGGGCTCTTCTACACGCTGTCCGCCTACGGTGGGTGCAGCGCGGCGGCAGCGTGGGGCTGGCGCGCGAAGGGGGGGCTGGGGCAGGGCGGCACAGTGGCGCGAATGCGGGGTGCTGGGAAGCGTGCGTGTCGCCCTCAGCGTGCACAGCTGTTTGAAGCACATGCCGTGCATCCCCGCGCCGCGCCTGCCCCTGCACCCCTGCCCTCTCGGCCTTCCACGAAGGCAACTGCTCACACCCACAGGCGTTGCTGATTACTAAGCGTGTGGTGGACGGGCCACCCTCCCTGCCCCGCCTGTTTGCCACCTCCAGCGCCCACTTGCACCTTGTCTGTTCAACGCTGAACTCTCTCAACCGCCATGCTGAGCTGCGCTGCATCTGGGCTGTGCTGAGCTGCAGGCCTTGCCGACTACAAGACGCGTGACCGGCAGGCCGCCATCCTGCTGCTGTTTGCCACCGTCATCATGGTGGTAGGGGCGGTGGGCACGCTGGGGGACCTGTCGCACGACCACCTTAAGAAGCTGTGGGGCTTCACTGCAAACGGTGGGTGGGTGGGTGGGTGGGTTTGTTGGGTGGGCTGCTGGGCGGGTGGAAAGGATGGGTCCAGCCCAGCCATGGCTAGCCAGCGGGCTGGCGGGCTGTGTCACCTCCGTTGTGGGGTGTGCACAGCCGGGGCAGCAACCTGGTACTGCACGAAGGTGCTTGTTGTGACCCCTCTGCTCTTCCTCCCCCCTGTGTTTGCCCCCCTGCAGCCATCCTGCTGATCTTCTACGCCGCCCCGCTGTCCACGCTGCTGGAGGTGCTGCGCACCCGCTCCTCGGCCTCCCTCAACCTGCCGCTCAGCGTGATGAACGTCATCAACGGCACGCTGTGGCTGGTGTACGGGCTGGCCATTGGGGACCTGTTCATCGCCGTGCCAAACGGCGTGGGCGCGGTGCTGGGCGTCGTCTACTGCGTCCTCATCTGCATGTTTCCCCGCAAGTCGGCAAAGTGCGCTGGGGGCGGCTGGGGGGGTGTGGCGGCGGCGCGCGGGGCGCCAGGGACAAGCAAGGGTTGGGGCGTGGAGGGACCAGGCCAGAGCAACTGTGGGAGGATGCGCAGCGCGCCAACCGCTATTTGCTGCCCAGGGCATGGCCGGCCTGGCCGTGCACACACTCACATGCAGGCACAGCGTATGCCCCAGCCGCTGTTGCTAGAGTATCGCCCGCCGGCGCCTGCTCAGGCCCCATGCGTCCCGCCGCCTGTGCGTTCCCCCTTGCCGCCCGTCCAGGTGCAGGCGGTCGCCCTCCAGCTCGGAAGCGGACACCGCCTCGGCATCGCAACGGGAGCTGATCGGGGGCAGCAGCACAGCAGAGAAGGAGCTGGTGGGCGACGGCGGCGACGGCAGTGGGGCAGCAGGCAGGGGCGGCGGCCCGTCAATACCTGAAGCAGTGTAACGTGATGCGCAGCAGCAGCGCCCGCCCATCTTCCTCTTCGACCCGCTGTGCTCCAAATATGTGTGTGTACTCCTCGCCGTCACCCCATGCTTCCTCCTACCTGCTCTTCCCATCTGCTCTGCATCTGCTCCAGACCGCTCCTCCACACAACACCCTGGCATATTCTTTCACAACACTCCCTGCTGCCTATCATCCACCCTTTTCTGGCCTCCCTTTTTGCAACGCGCCCAGCATGATTACAACAGAATGCAAGGCATGCAGCTTGGGATGTGCATATTGCAAGTCAACGCCGACAAAAGACATGCAAGCATCGGAGGAAAGGGCAGCCTGGTGGCACAAAAGGGGCAAGTGCAGAAGGGTGGGGGGGTGTAAGTGTGTGCAGGCCCCCGCATGAGAGGTGCTGCTGGTATCGTTCATTCATCAGGTGTACAACAGCTGTGCATGTGCGTACAAAGGCATGCGTTGGGTGTTGCGCGCAGGAAGAAGCGGCCAGAGCCGATTGGGTCAATGGTTGTCATCGCCGCCGCTGCTTCCGATATCCAGCCTTCCGTTCCTCCCAACCCTCCTCCTGCTGCCGCTGCCACTCCTGCTCCTGAAAGGCGGCCGCAAGCAGGGCCGCTGCCTCGCCACTGGGCTCCGCCACCGCCGCCTGCACCTTGCTCCGCCGCCCCCTGCACCACCGGGGGGGGGAGCTGGAAAGCAACCGCGCTTGCACCCACATCCTCATGCATGCCAGCGCAGCTAGCTGACGGATCTGTGACCCGCTTACCCAGAGTGACCTGACGCCATCTCGATGTGT
The DNA here is from genome assembly GCA_029339195.1 of Micractinium sp. NFX-FRZ. NCBI lineage: Eukaryota > Viridiplantae > Chlorophyta > Trebouxiophyceae > Chlorellales > Chlorellaceae > Micractinium > Micractinium sp. NFX-FRZ. The sequence goes on from JAPTJF010000200.1 coordinate 61,036, forward strand.
GCCAGCAACCAGATGAGCCAACCCACCGCCTGTCAACCTGGCACCGACAGAAATGCCCGGGGCACCCACCCTGGCTGCCCCTCCCGCCCACACGCTGCCCAGCGGGCGCCCACCTCTGCGCCCCCATGGCGCGTATGCTGGCGTCCACCAGCGCCGACGCCGCCCGCCGCTTCTCCTCCACCTCCTCCCGCCCAGTGAAGGAGTCGGGGAAGCGGTAGGCCAGCCAGAGGTACAGGTCGAACACTCGGTGCGCCGCCTCCAGCTGCAGGGCGGGGCAGGGGAAGGCGTGTGTGGCGGGCGGGAGGGGTGGGCAGGCAGGTGGGCAGAGGCGGGTGACACGAGTGGGCAGGCAGGCAGGCAGGTGGGGGCAAGCAGAGGAGGCCACGCTCTCCCTTGGCGGGCTGCTCTGTCCTTCCTCCCTGCTACCACCCAGCCACCCACCCCACCCACTGCTGAGCCCTCCCCAGGGCCCCACCTGCTGCAGCTCCCATTCGCTGCGCGCCTCTGCCAGCTGCGGGTGCAGGATGGCGGCGGGGGTGACGAGGCGGCGGAAGGCAAAGGCGGTGGCAAAGCCCAGCAGGGCGGAGGCCACGGGGACGTCCTCCGGGTCTGCAGGGTGCGGCACACATGTGAGTGGGCAGCCAAGAGTGTGGGGTCAGGCTGGGGTTGTGGAGCCAGCAAGGAAGGCGCAGACAGGAAGCCACAGTGGCACCTTGGGTGTCTGGCACAGGTGCTGGGGCGGGCGCGGCCGGGCCCGGGGGGCGCTGGTTGGGAGGAGGGAGGCGGGGCGCTTCGGCCCTTACCTGGCCCTGTTTTGCTCTAACAGCAGGGCCCCCTAATTCCAGTGCCGCCATTTGCTGCTCCTCGTGGCCCAATGTTGACGAGATTAGGCTGGGACGCCAACAGGGTACCCCCCGCAGGTGCCTCCTTCCATGCAGGTGTTCAGAGTGTTTAAGCCTGCTGGCTTGTGTGCGCACCCGTCGGGGAGATGGAGAAGGTCCAGGCCTCCCTCAGGGTGAGGGGCAGGTGGCGCAGCATGGTGGCCAGCGTGTGCTGCTCCTCGTACCGCGCGTAGCTGCGGGGCGGGAAGAGGGAGGGAGGGAGGGATGGGAGAGGAGGGGACACAACGAGTGGGGCGGCAGGGGAGGGAGGGAGGGGACTTACGGTGACAGGGGGTGTGGTGCGCAGAAAAAGGGGAGGGAGGCGCAGAAGAAGAGCAGCTAAGAAGAAGTACGGGGCCATAGATGCCAGAGGTGTGGGCGGGTAAGGGGGGGGGCATGCAATCTAAAGGTTGGGGGCTGGACAACAGACCGGCCGGCCGACTGGCCAGCAGGCCGGCACCAGCAGGCGCCTGCAAGCATGTGCCCTGGCCATGCCCGAGACCCCACATAGCAGCCGCAGGCAGCCGGCCCACCTGTAGTGCGTGCGCTCCAGAGAGCTCTCAGCCGCGTCCGCAAACCGCCGCAGCAGCGCCGGCAGCCGCTCCTGCGCCAAGCGGCAGGGCAGACGCCCCTGTTTGTCCCGCCATGCTGCTGCAGGCGCTGGGAGCGCACACACACAGACCCTGCCTCCATGCCCCGCCCCCATGGCACGCTTCACTGCACCGCCCAGAGCCACAGGACCCACCACCTGCATGTGCTGCTCCTGCGGCAGCCCCCCTCCCAGCCCAACTGTGCATCCCTCCCCCTCCGCCTCCACCCCACCCCGGACCAGCCCAGCGCTTCCCCCACCTGCGGGTGCTGCGCATGCAGCAGCTCCACCTGCCCCAGCGAGGGCAGCAGGTAGGCTGCTTCCAAGGGGTCGCTGGGCTGCTGTAATGCGTGGGTGAGGTACTCCAGGTCAGCTGCTGACGTGGCGCTGACAATGCCCGAGGGGAAGCGGCTGCCGAAGCGCCCCGCACGCCCCGCCACCTGCGCGGGGGTAGAACAGGGGGAGACAAGGCGGGGGCAGGAACAGGTTGAGGCACATTCAAGCACGGGGAGGCAGGTCGTGTGAGTGTGGCGGGGACCAGGCGGGCAAGGGCGAGGCAGCCCGAGAAGGTGCAGGGCTGAGGCGGTGGGTGTGCAGCGCAGGCCTTCTCACAGGCACGATGGGTGTGGAACAGGCGTGGATTGCTGCTGGCAGCGCATGCCAGGCAGCGTGCCCGATTGTCGCCAGCATGCCTTCTCTCCTCCAGCAACAACCCCTTCTCCCAGTGCCTCCCAGTGCCTAACAATGCCAAACCCATGCTCACTACCGTTCCATTCCCAACCCAAGCCACCTCCCCCATCCCATCCTCACAACATCAAATCACACCACACACCTGCTTGACCTCGGCCGTCGTCAGCAGCCTCTCCTGCTTCCCATCAAACTTGTTCACCCCCGAGAACACCACCCGGCGGATGGCCAGGTTCAGGCCCATCCCCACCGCATCGCTGGCTGCCAGCACGCCGTACCCGCTCCTGGGGGCCTGCAGCAGTTGAGGGGAATGGCACCATGTCACGCACAGCATTGCTGGCTGCTGGCACGCCATCCGACCCCTGGAGGTGGGCACCAGCAGGGGATGGGGAAGCGAGAGCGGCAAGGCCTGTGGTGGCTGCACAGACTGGGGGCAGAGTGGCATCAAAGCCCGCCCGTCACATGCAGGGGCAGTCAGTGGGCAGCCGGGAACACAGCCAGCCACACTGCTCACGTTGAACAGCGCCGCCTGCTGCTGCCGTGCATCCGGCGGCAGAGCGCCGTACACCACGCAGCAGCGGTGCTCTCCCCCTGCCTCTATCTGTTGGCGCAGAGCGTGCACGTCGCGGCGGGAGAAGGCCACCACGCAGTCGCCACGCTGCACCTGCGACAGGCAGGCCAGCGGGCGGCGGGCAGGCGCCAGCGGGGAGAGGCGCTCGTAGCGGCGCACCTCCAGCGCTTCGCCTGCGCCAGGGTGGGCAGAGGAGGGCAGGGGAGGGGAGGGTTGGGAGTGAGATGCGGTGGGGAGGTGGGTGGACTCAGGCCCCGGGACCCCCCCTTCCATTCCACCAGACAAGGCTGCCATCGGATCCAGCGGGGGCAGCTGCCCGTCGGGCGGGCGCTCTGCCAACCTCCGCACCTCCGCAGCCTGGACGACCCACACAGCGCTCTTTCCGGGGGCGCCTCCACCCACCACCCCTCCTCACAACCGCGCTCGCCCCCACCAATCCCTCACACTCTCATTGCACCGTCAGCGCCACGCTTTCCCAACCCCATCTTGACCCCACCCCAGCCACCCACCCACCCGTCTCCGCAGCCATCCTCTCCAGCAGTGGCAGCGCCGCGGGGTCCCCACACACGTGCAGCACCCGGGCAGGCACACCCAGCAGCGCGCGCGTGAAGGCCCACCCCCGGCTCTCATCCCCCACCAGCTGCACCTCGTCGACCACCTGCCAGGCGGAGGGACAAGAGGGATGGAAGATGGCCGTGGTGAGGCACAGCAGGCGACAGCGAGGCGGCGGCAGCAGCAGCAGCAGCAACAGCAGCGTTGTTCGTCTCCCCCCACGACAGCAGGCAGCCAGCACCCTCCAGGCAGAGGCGAACAAGCTGTCAACCTGCGCCAAGCACCCAACCCAACCAGCCGTTGTTTCAGGCCAGCCAGAAGGGGCGGCCAGCCGGGGGAAGCAACACTGCCCCAGCAAGCCAGCAGCCATTATGCAAACACACACAAGTACACTGACCGCGACGTCCACCACCCGCTGCGTGCTGGCCATCTCTGTTGTGCACGCTGTGTGCGCCGCGCCCGCCTGCTCCCGCCGCTCCTGCCCCGTCACCAGGTTGCACGGCAGCCCGCCGCTGGACAGCTGGTCGTGCACCTGCGGGCGAGGGGAAGGGGGGGGGTGATCCAAACCCAATACATACATGGAGTAGACGGGGTAAGAGCAGCACACTGCGTGCACACTCTCAGCTGTACAGGCAAGCCTGACCCCGTCCCCCGTCCCCCGCACCTGCCACGCCAGCAGGCGCAGCGGGCCGCAGTAGATGCCGCTGCCCGCTGCCCGCAGCTCCTGCAGCGCTGCATGCGTCTTGCCGCTGTTGGTGGGGCTGCGGTGCGGGGGAGGAGGGCCAGGAGCAGCAGGAATGTGTGCTCAACTGACGGGCATGGTGAATTTGGGTGCCCCTGCAGCCTCGCCGCACAACACTTCAGGCATGTCGCGACCTGTTCTGTGCTCCACGGTCAGGCCCGAAGCCGCCCTCCGCCAGCGTCCCGGCTCCCCGGCTGCCACCTCAGGCACATGCGGCAGCATCCGCCCACCCCAGGTGTGCCACGATGCGCCGCTCCAGCGCTCTGGCTGTGGGGAAGAAGGCTGCGGGGGTGCCCAGGTCGGTGATGGCGGCGGTGTAGTCGTCCTCCGCCAGAGAACAGGCTGGCATGGAGTCAACTGCAGCTGCTGCAGCCCCTGCAGGAAGGCGTGGGGACGTGTGGGGCGAGTGTTTGGTGGCTGAAGCGCAGAGGCTGGAAGCACCGAATGGAGGCAACACAAATCTGGCAGCGACGGCAACCACGGCAGCGGGCGACGGCGGTGGTCTGACTTCCGACTCTCTGGCTAGCGACGGCGGCGTCTGTGTTGCCTAATTTCATCTGCACACACACCCGAGAGCGTCCTGAACGGCCCCAGGGCCAGGCCTGCCCGCAGGGCGGGTGGCAGCGAGCGCCCAAGCATCGCCCCGGATTAAAGCGCGCCTTCAGGGTTGCGCCATGAATCCTGTTTCGCCCACTGCAATTTCACTGCGCCCTTGGACGCCGGGTTTAAATGGGAACGGGGGAACGTGAGCTGGCAGTGGTGCGTGGCACTAGGGTTTGCGTGAGCAGGATGGTCTTCTGGCCTTCAATGCTAGGCACGCAGTGCTCCAGAACACTACTTAGGAGTGCTGGGAGCCTCACAAGTCTCCCTGTGCTGTGGCACGACATGCAGCTCCGACAGCGCAGAGCGGGCAGGGCAGTGCCGGGCAGTGCAGCTAAGGACGATCCCGAGTCCTTTGTAGACGCCGCGCTGGCGCCCAGGGGGCTGGCCTCGCTTGCACCGCCCGCAGCCGCCGTTCAGGACCCGCCCGCCGCCACTCCCGCCACGCCGCTGGCAGCAGAGCAAGCCACAGCGGCAGCAGCAGCGGCGGCAGCAGGCCAGAGCCCACCCGCCCCACCGCCGCCCCGCAAGCAGCGCAAGCCTCCCCAGGACATTGGAATCCCAGCGCTGCTGCTGGGGCAGGGGGCTGACGTGGCGGAGGCTGCAGTTGCGATCGACCACCTGCCGCTTTTGGCAGCAGGCTTCACGCAGCAGACCCTGCAAGCAGCCTGCAGCTTCCTAGCAACAGCAGACCCAAGTAAGGATATTTCAGCATGCGGCAGCAAAGCGCTGGTGCCAGTGCCGTTTCCAGAGGCCAGCTCAGTTAAATCAACGCTGGCGGGCGGCAGAGCATGCAGCGGGCACCCTCCCACCTTGCCCCTGTTCCCGTGCCCTGCCTGCCGTGCAGAGCTTGTGCCGCTGATTGAGCTGCACGGACCCCCTGATCGGCTGCTGGCCAAGAGGGGAAGCAACTTTGCCACTCTGGCCAAAGCGATCGTCTTTCAGGTGGGCGGGGGCGGCGGGTGAGGGTAGGAGCTGTGGGCTGATCCGGGATGTTTGGGTGAAGCTGATGTGCGCATGGTGCAATGGTGAGAACTGGGAAGATAGGTTGGTGCGTGGTGGGTGGAATGGACGGGAGGAGCCACCAACACCGCTCGGCCAGGGATCTGTCCCCCGCCTGCCCCACCTGTGTGCCATCCGCGCAAGCACCACCCGTGCGCCCCGCTCCGCCCCGCCCCGCCTTCCCGCCCCGCAGCAGCTGGCCACCACAGCGGCTGCCGCCATCTACGGCCGCGTGCTCACCGCCTGCAGCTGCTCCGACGCGCTCACGCCCGCAGCGGTACTGGCAGCGCCGCAGGCAGAGCTGCGCAAGGCGGGGCTGTCGGAGCGCAAGGCAAGCCACCTGTCTGCTTGTGTGTGATCCAACCGCTGCACCCCACTGGCCGCGATCCACCGTTGCGTGCACATGGACCGGAGCGCTAGTGTTCAACCTCTACCCTGCCCTGCTCCGCCCCTGCTCTGCTCTGCTCTGCCCCGCCCTGCAGGTCAGCTACATTGTTGATTTGGCAAGCTACTTCAGCGATGGCAGGCTGTCGGACGAGCTGATTGCAGGTCGGGGTGCGGGGGGGCAGCGCTGCGCTTTGGTCATGCTGCGCCGTGCTCATTCTGCGCTGCGTTTCGCTGCAACCCTGGCGCCCCCCGCCTTCCTCTCCTCCTGTGGGGGTGCCGTGGGGGGTGCAGCACCCTGCTCCCACCTTGCCCTCACCTCACCTCACCTGCCCGCCCCGGCCTGCATGCCCTCCACCCGCCCCACACACACCAGAGATGGATGAGCCCATGCTTGAGGAGGCGCTAACCGCTGTGCGCGGCATCGGCCTGTGGACCGTGCACATGCACGCCATGTTCCACCTGGGTGGGTGGGTGGGTGGCCTGAGAAGGCGCAGGCTGCAGCAGAAGCGTGGGTGCAGCGCTGTGCTGTCCTGGCGCCCGCACCTGGCCGAGCTCCTCCGTGCTGGTGCCCAGCAGCTGATGTGGCTGCTGCACAGCGCGCTTTGTGGCTGGCCTCCGGCAGGGCAGTGCCCTCTCCGGAGGCTGCAGTGCCTGCAGCGCCGCCAGGGCTTGGGTGCACTGTCCCCGGCCTGTCTATTTGCCGCTCCCACCTTGCAACCCACGCCTTGCAGCAGCCCCCTCTGCCGTGCGCACCCCGCCCGCGCAGGCTCCCCGGATGTGCTGCCCACGGGAGACCTGGGGGTGCGGCGTGGGATGCAGCAGCTCTACGGGCTCAAGGCAAGCCGCGGGGAGAGAGGGAGGGAGGCAGGCAGGCAGGAGGGCCATTGCCCTTAAGACGTGACGACACGAGCAACCGTCTGCGGCTGCAGCATACAGCCACCCCCCCGCCCTGGGGACCCCCCTGCACGGCACACCTCTGCCGCCCGCTGTGGCGCGGATGTGCCGCCAAAGCCCAACTGGGCGGCCTGCTGCTGCCGCACAGGGCATGTTGCTGACGTGGTGTGAGCTTGCCTACGAGCCTGCCTGCAGGAACTGCCGGATGCAGCAGAGATGGCTGCCCTCACAGAGGCGTGGCGCCCCTTCAGGTGAGGGCCGTATGGTTGGTTGGCCAGCCTGGTAGCGACAGCATGCGCCACCCCCATGGGCTGCCCGTTGAGCGAGGGCCCGAATTGCGCTGCCTGCGCGAGATGGAGGGTCCTGTTGAATTGCGGCGGCGGATCGGATGGGCAACCATGCCAACATCTACTGCGTCTCACTGGGGCTGGCCAATTGTGCTGCTAAGTGACTAGAAGATAAGAGCGCTGCATGCGGTTCTTGCCCAACGTCCCGCCCTGACCCTCCCTGTCCACCTCACCGTGCCCACCTGCAGGTCGGTGGGCTGCTACTACATGTGGAAGGTGGAGGTGCCACGAAGCAACGGCAGAGGTGGCGGGCAGAAGGCGAAGAAGGCCAAGAAGGCGTGATGGGGGGGAAGCCTGGGGGGGTCCGAGAAGCCTGGCGCCAAACGGCTGCCATTCGTGAGAGTGCCATTGACGCCATACTCGACAGCCACGCCTTTTGCTGCATGCTGTGGGATTTTGAGATGCGTGCAGTGGGCCCCCACACCTCTGCAACAAAGGTCTTCAGTGCCACCGCAACGACACAGTGTCGACGAGGCACAGACAGCACACTCTAAGCAGCCAACTTGAAGCAGCACCAGCAGCGGGCAGACATGCAGGCGCCAGAGAAGAGTGTGTTTCCGCGAAGGGGTGGTGTTGAATAACACCAGTTTGTTGTGTGGGGAGGGGCTTGAGTGTACGCCGCAGGTGCTTACGCGCCGAAGCCGTACAGGGTGCGGCCCTGGCGCTTGAGCGCGTAGACCACGTCAAAGGCGGTCACGGTCTTGCGGCGGGCGTGCTCGGTGTAGGTCACGGCGTCGCGCACCACGTTCTCCAGGAACACCTTGAGCACGCCGCGGGTCTCCTCGTAGATGAGGCCGCTGATGCGCTTGACGCCGCCACGGCGGGCCAGGCGGCGGATGGCGGGCTTGGTGATGCCCTGGATGTTGTCGCGCAGCACCTTGCGGTGGCGCTTGGCGCCGCCCTTGCCCAGGCCCTTGCCGCCCTTGCCGCGTCCAGACATGGTTGGTTGGTGGTTGAGGGGGAGGTGGTGGGGTGGGGAAGAGTGTGGGAGTGTGGAAACAGGTGCAGAGGGCAGGCTTTATGGTGCTGGGAGGGCGGCGGCAGGGAGCGGAGGTGGACGGAGTGGCGCCAGTAAGCGCGCCCACCCATCCGGCGCACCGCTCGTGCATATCAATTACGCCCTCCTGGAAGCACACCCCAACCAGCAGCCGCCGACAGCCGGCAACATGCGGGGACCTGGATGGGTAGGCGCGCTCAGCGGCGTGCTTGCATCGGCTGTCGCAGGCTGCGCTGCGAAGCACAGAGTGTGATCGCAAAGCACAAGCTGCCGCCAGGCAGCCAGACAGACCGGCAGCCTACAAGAAGGCCGCCGCCGCCGCCGACCCTCACCCCCCAACTCCTTCTCACTCCACACCAACCCCAACCCCGGCACCATGGCCCGCACCAAGCAGACTGCCCGCAAGTCCACCGGCGGCAAGGCGCCCCGCAAGCAGCTGGCCACCAAGGCCGCCCGCAAGTCGGCCCCCGCCACCGGCGGCGTGAAGAAGCCCCACCGCTACAGGCCCGGTACCGTGGCGCTGCGCGAGATCCGCAAGTACCAGAAGTCCACGGAGCTGCTGATCCGCAAGCTGCCCTTCCAGCGCCTGGTGCGTGAGATTGCCCAGGACTTCAAGACCGACCTGCGCTTCCAGTCCAGCGCCGTGCTGGCGCTGCAGGAGGCCGCCGAGGCCTACCTGGTGGGCCTGTTTGAGGACACCAACCTGTGCGCCATCCACGCCAAGCGCGTCACCATCATGCCCAAGGACATCCAGCTGGCGCGCCGCATCCGTGGCGAGCGCGCGTAAGCGTGCTGGGCCCTTAGCCTGCCACACAACAACACAAAACCCCACTGGTGTTATTCAACACCACCCCTCCCAATGGAAACAGAGCAAGAGACATGCTGTGTGGTGCCGAGATGTGTGCTTGGGGTTGCATGTGCTGGGGCATGGTGTGCTGCATGTGCACGCTGCTGCCTTCTTGTGCTGCTGTGTTCAGCTGGGTGCGCTCCAAAGGCGACAGGAGAGCAACGCACGGGGTGCACAGCCAGTTTGGTGGGGCAGCCAGGCCTTGGCACGCTGCACATAGAACTTGGGCAGGCCAGCAGGCAGGCAGCATTGAGACTGGTGCTGCTCCACCGCCACAGACATGACACAGCGGGATGCTCTGGGGGAGCCGACGCTGCACTGCCAGCGCTGTTGGCTGCTTGCGCTTGGGTGTGTGCTGGTGTGCGTTGTGGCTTCCCCTTTTGGAGGTGGCTTCTGTTCTGTGCCCTGCCCGCCTGCCTGCTCCTTCCCTGCCTCTTGTTGTGTTGCTGCTGCTCTGCCTGGTGTGGCTATCCGCTGCGTGCCTGCGTCTGCCACCCGGCACAAGCAGCAGGGAGGCAGCGAGCAAGCCAAGGTGGGCAGGCCACACACCAAGGTGCGGCAGCGGGAGACCAGCAGGCACGTGGCCGCAAGAGGAGCACTCGCGCACGGCGGGAACCCGGTGGCGCCACTGGCGGGTAGGCATCGGCTGGGACCATGACCCACAATGCTTGGGACAGCAGGCAGGCGAAGGCCGGGCGGCGAGACAAGGGGATCTGAGAAAGCTGCGTTGGCTCTGCAGCGACGGCCAGTGCACGGCACCGCACGAGGGCGGGCAGGGCCCCCCTTGGCTGGCCAGCCAGCACCCGGCACACCTGCTCCTTTGCTGCATGTGTGCAGAGCAGTGGGTGATTTCTTACACGCACTAACTGGTCGACATGAGGCAAGGGCAGTGAAACAAGGATACACTCACGAAAAGGAATGTGTTAAGAGGATGCTCAAGCGCACAGGGGAAAGAATAGGGTCGGCAGTTTAGCTAGCAGCAGCATCCGGCGTGTTGCAGCGGCGGGCGGCGGAGTGTTGGCCCGCCCTCAGAACAGGTGCGGAGCGGAGGGGTGGCTGCCCTGGAGGAAGGCCTGTGGCGAGGTGGGGCTGGTGGGCTCTGTGACCATGGCGCCCTCCAGGGAGCTGCTGCTCTTCCTGCCGTCACGCGGCTTGCGGGCCTTGCACGCGCACACCACCAGAGCCAGCAGCAGCAGCGCGCCGCCGACTGCGGGAGGGCGAATGGAAGTGGGCGGGTGTCAGCAGGAAGGGCGCAGAGGGAGGGTGGGCAGCGAGCGGGTGGTGGAGGCAGGGCGAAGAGGGGTGGGCAGAGCTTGCCACCGCCCAGCGCCCCCTATATCAATCCACCCGCACACCACCCGCACCTCCCATAAAGCTTTCAGCACCGCCGAGCATGGCTTGGCATAGCACCTCCAGCAGCGCCACCCTCTGAACCGCCCCACGCCCCCCCACCGCACTCACTTGAGCCGACCAGCGCCGCGATGAGCGTCTTCTTGTTGTTGCTGGACTTGAGGGTGGAGGTGGGCGCGGTGAGAAGGCTGGGGGACAGGGTGACCACCACGGTGGACTGCACGATATTGCTGACGGTGACGTCACCCCAGGCGGCGGGCGGCAGGATGGAGGCGGGGTTGGTGGTGAGGGCAGCGGCCAGCGCGGTGGCTGCGTCTGCGTTGCCGTTGGACACGAGGAACTGCAGGGTGGTGTCCACCACCACCGAGCCGGCGCGGATGTCGGCCAGGAAGACGCGCATGCCCACTGCACAACGGGGGGCGGGTGGGGTGAGGGGGATGGGTGAGGGTGGGGCGCGGCGTGGGGGGTTGGCAGGCGGGTGGGTAGGGCAGGTGGCTGGGCCAGGCAGTGCCTGGTGCCCCCCATTCGATCACTCACATGCCCCGCATGCCAACCGCATCTCGCCGAGGAGGAGGCATGCAGCGGGGGCGCACTCACCAGAGGGAACTGCAGCCTTGAGGGCTGCCTCGTACTGCTGCTGCGGGATGACACTGAAGTTGGCGGGGTTGAATGCGGTCATCCGAGCGGTGAAGGTCAGCTGCGGGATCTCAAACTCCTCCTGCAGCCAGGAATGACGAGAGAGATGGGGGGTGACGTTCAAGAAGGGGGTGGGCAGCGCAAAAGGTCATATTTTGAGCGGTGGGCTGTTCTGCATGGTCTTCCTGCCTTCCACACCATCCGCACCTCTGCCAGTCACCCCACCCAGTCCCCACTTCCCGCACTCACCGCATCATCGGCGGGGCTGGGTGAAGCGGGGGCGGGATCCTCAGTCGGCACGTACTGCACCACCAGCAGCTGCTGGTTGTTGACGTTGCTGAGGGTGCAGTGGGCGACGCCACCAGCAGTGGAGGCGAGCTCAACGGCATCGGAGCGCCAGAGCCCGCTGGAGTCAAGGCGCAGGCACATGGTGGCCTGGGGAGTGGGGCAGGTGAGAAGAGAGGGACCTTGAGGGACTGGGGCTGTAAGGTGAGAGGGCAGGGAGGGCAGGCCATTTATGCAATGAACCCACACACTGTGCCCCACCTCTCGCTCCCTCAACTCCGCCCCCTCCATCCACCACCTCACTCACCTTGGTGGCATTGTAGGCATCAGAGAGGGGCAGGGCCACGTCGATGGCCTGGTCCGGCAGGGTGCCCATGCCGTCCAGGGAGGAGGTGAAGTTGACGTAGCCTGGTGGGGGAGAACAGAGGGGGGGGCGTGGGGAAGGAGCAGGCTCGGGTTGAACCGCTGTGCTTGGTGGGCAGCCACGAGCTATCAGTGTCAAACACAAGTGAAGAGCGCATGCTGGGCGGGGCACTCGAACTGTTTCCAAACGCTGCCCTTGACCCATCCCACCCTCAACATTCCACCCTGCCGCTCACCGCTGACGACGGTGCTGGATTCAGCTCCGGTGACTGTGGGCGATGCGGCCAGCAGACTGCGGCCGGAGTGGGAGGCCGTGGCTGCGTGGGTGGTGAGCGCGGGCACCTCGGCGGTGCTGCCAGCCACCACCCTCAGCAGCAGGGAGGGGTCGGGCTGGTGAGCCAGCAGCAGCTCCAGGGAGGGCAGGGGGCCTGCGGGGCGAGAGCGGCAAGGAGAGAAGAGAAAGGATGTCAATGCAGTGACAGCTCAAGGCAAACGGAAGAAGCGGCAGGCTGAGGATAGGAAAGAGACCACTTCATCCAATGCAACACAACCATCACTCCCGGCCCAGCCCACCTTGGGTGGCGGCCGCCAGCAGAGCACCCAGGCCCGGCAGCAGGGTGGCAGAGGCTCCGCTGGTGCCAATGGCGACCGAGGTTGAAGAGCCCAGGGAGGCAGGGTCCACCAACGCTGCAGAGGCCGCCAGAATGTCTGAGCCCACTGACACGCTCTCGCCCATGACCTGGGAAGGAGGAAGAGGGGAGGGTGAGGGGGCAGGGTTTGCAAACGAGGGCGTGGACAGATGCTAGTTCCTGCTTTCTCGGTCGCAGCGCCAGTGCCTATTCGTCTCCCTGTCCCCAGCCATCCCTCTTCCCCCACCACAACATCCCACCCGCTCACCATGCCCGCCAGAAGCTGCCGCTGGGAGGCGGAGACGACGTGATAGGTGCGGGAGAGGGCAGAGAGAGCCTCCAGGACGGTTGATGCGTCGGCGGGGGCGGTCAGGAGGCGGCGGCGGGCGCCGGCGGAGGCGGGGTCTGAAGTCAGGAGGGCGGGGCCAGCCACTGCGGCTACGCCAACCAGGGAGCTCAGATCGGAGGGCTGCACAGCGCCGGTGCTGGCGGCCACAGCTTGCATGGCAGCGTCGGCAATCTGCGGGCAGGGCAAGGAGGCGAAGAATACGTGGTCGGGAGAGGTGGGTGGGGTGGACGCCTGGCACAGTGCAGGATGCATGCAGGCAGGCCGCGCAACCAGGCAAGAGGGTGAGCACCAAACATCGGCCAGGCCCAACCCACAGCCTCACGTTGAGGGCGCTGCCTGCAAGTGCGGGGCTGGGCGAGGCGGTGGAGGAGACCAGGGCCCCTGCTGCCCCAAGCACGCTCATGCTCTCCTCCAGGCTGGCCTGGGAGTCGGCGCCCAGGAAGGATTCCAGAGCGCTCATCGCGCTGAGGGACTGAGCCGCCACAGCTGCCTGCAGCGCTTCGCTGGAGCCGCTTGCGTCGGCAGTGGCAGCAGACAGCTGGCGGACCACGCTGAGCATCGCGTCGGTCGACCCCGCAGCCAGGGAGGTGGAGAGGGAGGAGGCGAGCGCCGACAGGTCGGATGCAGACAACGGCTGCGATGCGGGCTGCACCGTCACTGCCGCAGTGGAGCAGGCCTGGGCGCCGCTGGCATCTACGGGACGGGGTGAGATGGCAGTGGGAACGGGGTCAGGTCCTGCTGGGGGCAGCAAAGGACGGCTGCAGCTGGCACAGGCCACCTTCTCCTCCATCCTTGCCAGCCTTCTCTTCTCTTGACCTCCAGCGACCTCCAACTGCCCCCCAGCTCCCCACCCACCCACCCACCCTTGGCGCAAACGTAGAGGTTGTGCTCGCCGGCAGGCAGCACTCGGGGGGCAAAGGTGAAGGAAGTATCCAGCATGCCGCGCACGTGGCCCTCCTCCTGGATCCCAAACTCGTAGGTCATCGCCGAGTCAGCAGCGAAGCCAGAAGCGGTGGCCACAAAGGCGGTGGTGTCGGCGGGGCCAGAGGAGGGGGAGACGACGAGGCAGCCAGAGGGGAGGGAGCAGGCCGGGCGGCGTGCGATGGGCACGAGCAGCGAGGCCGTGGCGTGCTTCCCGTCTGCAGGTGGAGGAGGGGGTGGGAGGGGAAGGAGGGTAAGCGAGTGTCATCAGAGCCGGTGGGAGGAAGGGAGATTGCATTGCAGGTCGAGAGGGCAGTGAAGAGCGATGAATGCTCCTGAGTGAGCATACGCCAGTGCTCTCTGCTGTGCAGCCCAGCACGCCCCACAATCGTGGAAGCCTGCCTCCCTGACACCCCCGCCCCGCACAGCTCAGCAACCTGCCTCCCACGCAGCACTAACCGGCGGATGCTGTGACGTTGATGGCAAGCGATGCACCGTCTACAAACACGGGGTTGCCTGCCGCATCGAAAGGCTTGATGACCAGGCTCTGTGGGGAAGGGGAGGTGGCAGATGTGCATTGTTTGGAAGGCACCTCCAGCTGAAGGGTGGAGGGTGGGAGTAGGTGCTGCTCCCTGCACGAAAGGGCCCTTGGGCTTCCTTTAAAAAAGCATGGTGTGTCTTTGCTCCCCGCCCTTCCTAACCCTTCCCCTCCGCCCCACCTGCTTGCCGCCAGATGGCAGGGCTACGTCAGCCGAGGCCCAGGCGAAGGTGGTGCGGGCCAGGAGGGATGGGTTGTTGAGGGTGAAGATGAGGCGCAGTGGCTCCGAAGCAATGTGCTGCTTGGACGTGCACCCCGCGGTGCCGGGGCAGAAGCGGGCGAGGGTGCCCACAGGCGCCTCGCCCTCCAACACACGCACGGTGGTGGTGTCGGAGTCGAAGCGGCTGCCCTTGCGTGCTGTGAGCGTCACTGTATACTCCACCGTACTGCTCGCGGGCAGCAGGCCGGCGGGAATGCGCAGCTGGGCGGCTGTGGCATCGGGGGCGGAGTTGGGGTCGGTGAAGCAGGGTGCGCTGAGCTGCAAGGGAGGACAGGCCGCGGGGAGGATGGGGGTGTGAGGTGAGGAGCAGGGGCAGAGGTGCTCCAATGACGAGGCGCAGCAGAGTGGCAGGTGACGGCAGGGCGGCTGGCTTACGAGGCGCAGCAGAATGGCATGAGATGCCGAGTGCTGCTCAAGTGTGGCCACCCATCCCCCCTCCCACTCAAGGTGGCCTGCCTGTGTGGATGTATCAAGTGCAGTGCAGGTCCACTGGAAGGAGAAGGGAGTGCGGGTGTTGGCTGCGTCTTCAGGATCCAGGCTGGATGTGCCGCTGAACACCAGGTCCTGGGAGTCCTGTTGGGACAGAAGCCAGAGGCGGGGGCACGTCAGCAGGTGGGGTTTGGAGAGTTCAAAGCAGCCTACAAAACGACCACCCACCCACCTCCCACAGCGGCCACCCGATTCATCAAGAGGGGTCTCACCAGGACGTCGCCGCAGGGCCCGGACAGCACGGCCAGGACGGGGGAGGACAGGGCAGTGAGGCTGACGGTGCTGGAGGCAGAGGTGGAGGGGGCGCCTTCCGCCTCCAGCGTGGCGGTCAGGCTGAAGGTCAGCGTGTCGCCGCCCGCCACAGACGGCACAGGGCCCTGTGCCAAGGGGAGGGTGCCAAAATCAGGGTGGGGGTGAGAAAGGTAGCATTCTACCTACTAGGCAGCTGCGGGGGTGCATGCAGAGGCCGCAACAGCAACAGACATGTCCACCATGGCACCCCACCACCCAGCACCCACCTTGACCGACAGTGTGGCACGGTTTGAAGTGAAGGAGCCGGCGGGCAGCAGGTTGCTGGTCTCCTCCCACAGGTAGGTCACGCGCTTGCCTGAGAGGAGCAGGAGGGAGCCGGTGTCAGGTTGTGTCTACCAGAAGGGCTGGCAGGCGGGGAGAGGGCAGCCTCCCAGCACAACAGAACCAAATTCAGCCCAGGCTCCCCTGCTGTCCTCCGCACCTGGGCACACGGAAGCGAGGTCGATTGTCGTGGGCACCCGGATGCCAGAGGAAGTAGCAAAGGTCTGGACAGGCCCGCCCACCACTGCCACCTGGGGCAGCGGTTCGGCGCTCTTCACAAAGGTGAACTCAGTGGAGTCTGCAGGTGCAGGGAGGGAAGGTTGAGGTGCGGGACAGGTCGCCAGCTGGCAGGCAGGCAGGCAGGCCGTCCTAGGGCGGGAACCGTTTGCGTGGGTGACCATGCCTGCACTTGGTCACCACCTTGGCCCGTCGTCCCTCCCCCTCCTCACCTTGCACCAGCAGCCAATTGGTGACGGTGACCTTGAAGGTGTAGGTGCCGGGGGCCAGGGCAGCCACAGTGGCAGCGTTGAGCACCAGGCGGGAGGCGCTGGCCGCGGTAGAGGCGGTTGCCAGTTGTGCCAGCAGGGTGCTGCTGCTGGCGGCGGCGGGCACCGCCCACGCAAAGGTCACCGCCCTGCAAGAATTTTGGGGAGGAAGTGTGCAAACCTGAGGCAGGTAGATGCTGTACTGGGCGCCAAACAACCCATCCTGTCCAGCCCACCCAGCACAGCACTGCTTGATCCTCCTGCCCTGTCCCGCCGCACCTGCCAGCGGAGAAGGGGGTGGCGGAGGCATCCAGGGTGACAGCGCTGCCACTGCCGGCGCCGCAGCCGGCGCTGAGGGAGGCGGGCCCGTACAGCATGGCTTGGGGCGAGTCCGGGGAAGCGGCGGTCTCGAGCGCTACGCTGCCCGTGTTGGCGGTGCGGCCGCTGATGCGGTCGGTGACGGCAGGTGCTGCGGCCAGCGAAATGAGGTCGCCCACGGCTACGGCAGCCAGGTAGTCCAGCCAGACGGTGAGGGTGTCGGGGCTGCTGCCGCTCCAGTCGGAGGAGACTTGGCTCCAGCTGCCCAGCTTGGCCACCGTGTCGGCATCAAAGATGTCCCTGCAGGGAAGAAGGGGGCAGGGGCCGGGGCGGCAGGTGAGGGGCGAGGGGTTAATACGGCTGGCACGGGGGCGTGACCTGGCAGAAGGGCAGGGGGCTGTGTGGGGGCGAGGGAGACGGGCGGGCACCCACAGCGCCCAGTTTCCCACAAGTGTCATGCCCCAATACCCTGCCCTGTTCGGCTGCACACCACACGTGCCATGCTCTTTTTCACGCCCCCGCGTGCCTGGGGGAGCTGGAGGTGGCGTAGACCTCGGCATCAAAGCGCAGCACCAGGCGGCGGCCATCGTCAGCCACACGGACAGACACCAGGGAGGGGGCTGCCCCTGTCGAGCAGAAGCCCGCGCATACCACAGAGGTGATGGCGCCGGTGGCATCCGCGCACACGGAGCGGGCGCACACGCGGCCTGCCACTGCCTGGCAGGTCTCGCTCTTGCTAGAGTCGCAGTCACTGTGGGAGGAGACGAGGGAGGCATGGGAAATGGCAGTGAGAGCAGGAGGCAAGTTGATGGGCAGAGTAAGCACCCAGCTGCGCAACGTGGTATGCAGCTGCCTAACAGCTGCAGCGCTGGCATGGCACAGCAGGCCCGGCAGCACCCCTGGCAGTGCGCACCTGTTGGTGAGGCAGGTGCCGGCGTTCAGCTTCTGCAGGTAAGAGTGCTGCAGCGTGCACTTGGACACGCAGGAGCCTCCACATGAAGCAACATCGAACCCGGTGGCAGGGTCGCACTGCAGGGCCCCGGGGGTGCAAGAGGAGGGGCAGGTGGAGCAGGGATGAAAGCACGTATGGATGAGGTGTGGGCAAACTGCATGTGCCCCTTGGTGTAGCGTGCCGCAGCCACCCTGCAATCCTGCCCGCACATCTCTGGGAGCCCTGGGAGGCGTATGCCCACCCCACCCGGCTGTCCTTCCGCTCACCCACCTGGGTCAAACGCTCGCAGGAAGAGGTGTCACAATTCTGAGCCTTGGTGCAGGCTGCAGAGGTCTTGCAGACGCCGGCGGGGGTGGCGGTGGGGGCGATGGCACCGCTGGCTTGCCCGTCCGTGGAGCACAGGGCCAGGCCCATACTGGCCACACAATCGTCGCTGCAGGGGCGGGATCAGTGAAAAGGGCAGGGTGGAGTGCTAAGCACGGAGGATGGCGCCGATGTGTTTCAGTCCTACTGGCTGTCCACAGTTGTTCTTTGCTGCGCCATCCTGAGCCTTTGAGCGCTGAGTCGCCACCTCCCAAGCAAAGATAAAATCACAAAACTACCCATCCCACACAGCCCCCCGTGCACACCTGCACTGGTAGATGGCCTTGCAGAGTGCGGCGGGGCGGCGCACAGCCTCGGGGTGTGCGGCCACGGTGGAGAAAACGTGGTCACACAACCACGAGTTCTCGGAGCCCTGAGGGGGGAAAGGGGCAAGGCAGGTGGTAGGCAGGTCAGCTGGGCAGCGTGGTGGCGTGGCGGCGACGCAGCCAGTGGACACACTGCGATGGGCGACCCCAATGCAGGGGCGAACCCCTCCAGTGAGGTTATCTGGTGGCTCATGCCCACCTCCACAGCAACAGCACTGCAACCGCCACAGCGACACCACTGCAACACAGGTTCCCCACCTGCATGCAGAAGTCGCGTGCGGCCTGCGCGTAGGCGCTGGTGCTGTCGCCCAGGCCGGGCAGCACATTGGTGACAAACTCGGTCACGCCCTCGATGCATCCTCGGCAGGAATCGCAGCTGTCGTAGCAGGAAGTCTGCAGGCACGGAGGGAGAGGCAGGGTGGTGGGAATGGGGGATATGTTGATGGACGGAGGGCAAAGGAGGAGGATGCGGGAAGAAGGCAGCCAGAAGCAGGTGCCGGTGCCAACCTCCATACCGCGCCGAGACAGGACACCCGTGCCCACCTGGTACTTGCACAGCGGGGTGCCGCGCTTGGCGTCCACCACAGCGGCGCAGCCGATGGGGGAGGCGTGGTAGGGGGCACAGGGGTCGGACGCCACGGCGCACCACCCGCCAGAGGCGCCGTCCTCGTAAGAGGAGGACTGCCAGGCGCAGCCGGTGCGGCTGGCGCACGACGCCTGGTCAGCAGCGTACCAGCACTCTGAGTTTTGAAGCGCGCAGTACCCGCTGACGGCGCAGCCGGCGGTTGCCTTGCACTCCACCGGGGACTCGGTGAGGCAGCACACGTCGTCGGCGCGGCAGTGGGAGCGGGCGCAGCGCGGCACCGCACGGCAGCTGGGCGAGGCAGTGCAGGCGTCGGGGTCGGAAGAGAAGTCCGAGCACAGATCGCGTGAGGACGAGCACCATCCTGTGTGGCGCAAGAGGAGAGTGAAGAAAGGGGTGGCGCTTGATGAGGAGAATGTCTGATGTCTGATCTGAGTGTTGGAGGGCAAAGGGTGGGGCAGAGGTTCCTAAAAAGCATTGCACCATGTTCCCACCCCACCCGGCCGCCCAATTGTTTTCCCTCCTTGCACCCCTACAAAGCGCACCACCTCACCTGGGTATGAGGGGTCGCCATTGCTGCGCCACTGGCAGCCGCTGCTCAGCTCGCAGGTGGTCTGGGAGATAAAGGAAGAGCACGTGTCAAACCTGCAGGTTTGGGTGCATTGGTGGGTGGATGGGTGGGCGGGGGTAAGCAAGGGTGAAAGTAGGCGAACAGGGGTCCGCACGAGCAGTGGAACAGGCTGTGCACCTTGCACGCTACTCCTTTCAGAGGGCAAGGGGTGCTCGAGACTCACTCACTCACCCAAAGCTCCACGTGCCCACCCAGCCCACCCACCGTGAGATGCACTGGATGGAGTGTGTGCAGGTCACATCGTCAGTAGTGTGGTTGGCGCAGGTCTCGGGGGCGTCGGGGGAGAACAGCTCCAGGGGAGTCATGCCAGCACAGCAAGAATCATTCGGATCCCAGCAGGTCAGCGCCCAGTCCTTGTGGCAGCCCTGCGGGAGCGAAAGCAGAGGGGGAGACGGATGGGCGCTGAGGTCAGGAGGAGAGGCCTTGCGGCTGCACTCAAGAGGCGGAGTGTGTGCAGGCCGTTCCCCTTCCTCAATTTTTTGAAGCCCAGCTAAGCAAGCCCACAACGATGGCACACCTGACTGTACTGGCAGACCGGCAGGCCCTGGTCGTCGGTGATGGCAGCACATGCAGCCGCGCCGCCCTGCTCTCCAGCGAGGCGGCAGGTGGCAACTTGCACTGCGTCCTGGCAGGTGCCGGTCTCGCCGTTGTACCCAGAGTAGCCAAACCACTGCGGAGGGAGGGCGTCACGGCAAAGTGAGTGGCACTGATACAGGTTTGGTGAGCGCGGCAGGTGAGCGGGGACTGGGCGATGCAAGACTCCCCGGGACGTCGGGTCATGCCTCATCTCACAAGTCATGATGCGACCCTCCCACACGCCAGACCTGCCCCCAACCCGCCCCACCTGGCAGTTCTCGCGCTCAGCGCAGGTGGTGCGGTTGGTGTAGCCACGGCACGAGTCGGCGCCCCACGCGAGCCAGCAGTACTGCTCGGCGACACAGCCGGGGAGGCCAGAGCAGGACGCAGGGGTCTGGGGCTGCAGCGAGGTCATGCCCAGCTCGTGGGCCAGGTATGATTTCGTGTTCACAGGCAGGCAGCACTCGGACCCGCTCGGGCACCCGTACCTCCACTGCACCTGCTGGCGCAGCCTGTGACGGGGGAGAGGCACGGGACGCAGCGTGTTGAAAAGGCAGGGTTGCAAGGAGGAGTGCACCGCAGGCCCAGGCAGCATCACGATCCCCCTTGCCACGTTTGCACGTTCTAAAGCCCCTGGCCTGCCACCCCCAACAACTGAGTGCTCACCCCTCCTCAGACATGTCTCCATGTGCAGCCATTGAGTAGCACAGCACCACCAGGTCGGCAGAGGAGCGGCCCACGGCATCATTGGACACCAAGCTCTGCGGGCGGTCAGTGGGGATGGGGCAGAGGGCTTGAGTAGGTGTAGGAGGGCAAGGGCAAGGGGGCAGAGGTGCCAAACGCCCCATCAGAACAGAACACGGGTGCTGTGCTGGGCACCTGCCTGCCCCGGAGCCCTCCCCTGTTTTGCACCCAAGCTGCCTCGGCACGCCACGCAGGCCCAGGCAGGCCACCGCACCCACCCTGTAGATGCTGAGGAAGGTGGTGCACACAGCGCAGTCTGGTGAGGTGGTGTTGGCGGAGTACGCGTAGGAGGAGCGGGTGGCCTGCAGGAATGCGGGGGGTGGGGCGATGCCAGAAGAGCGGTTCATAGGGGGGACACGTTTGTAACAGCATGTGGCACTCTTTGAGCAGCATGCGGCCCTCCTGAAGTGCTGCAGGCATGGCTCAGGCCAGGGAGGCAGGCCCCAGCTCAGGCAGCCTCGCATGCTGACACTTGCTTGCCTGGCACAGGCTGGCTGCGTGGACGGTACAAGTATCAGCAGGCCTCATGGCAAGCACGTCGGTCATGTTCAGCGTGCCGAGCGCGCCACACTGTGACTTGATGGACGTCAGGCGGCTGATGGTGGAGGTGCACTGAGAGAGCGCGGACTCGCCCAGGCCTGGCAGGGGAGGTGGGGAGGTGTGCACGGGGTCGGCGCGTGACAGGGAGTGCAGGGCAAACGGTCCCACCAGGGGGGCGTCACCCGGCAATGAAACAAGCCAAGTAGAGAAGCAGCAGAACCGGACGGCTTGCCTCAGCACCCTCGTGCAACAGCGTGCAAAACCATCCCGCCTTCACCCTCCCGCCCTACTCACCCTGCCCGTAGTACTGTTGCTGATACTGTTGCTGTTGCTTGATGCCGGTGAGGAGGTCGGCCACGCTAGATTTGCAAGCGGTGCAGAGGGGGTCGGCGGTGGTGGAGGTGGCGGTGCACATGCCCAGGCCGGTGCACATCTGTGCAGGGGGCGGGTGGTGCAAGGACAGGGAGGCGAGGGCGTTGAATGTTGGAAGCGCACAAGACGCACGGTGCGACACTGCTGCAGGCAAGAGCAGTCCCCCGACGCCTCACCCCCTCCTCTCCTCACTCCCATCCTGCCTCCAACCCCTGGCCTTGTCAAAGAACGGACCTCACCTGTGTCAGGGACGGGGCCGGAGTGCTCTCGGGTGCCACAAGGCTCTTGACCAGCGGCACGCAGGCGGGCGTGGCCGCGGCGCGCTCCAGGCACCAGGTGTCTCCAGGGTAGCACTCCTGGCGCCGGCAGCTGCTGGACCAGCGGCAGTTGGGCGAGAGGGAGCAGCTGGGGATGTCTCGCGCCTGGTAGCAGGTAGGGTTGTGAGACTGGGAGCAGTAGCCGTTGGTGCCCTGGGCAGCAGCGCTCACAGAGCGCGCGTCAAAGGCAGGGCTGCAGGGGTTGGGTGAGGGTGGGGAAGGCACGATGTATGAGCCTCAGCCTGAAGGGTAGACTGAGATGGCGGGTGCACGGTGCGGGCACTAGAGAGCGGGCCCAGCACAGCGCCAGCACGTCAACCCCAGACCTGTCCTCTCTACCCCCAACTCCCACTCCTCACCCTGATTCGAACAGCGCCGGCACCATGGAGAAGCACAGCTGGCTGAGGGCAGAGGCGGGGTCCTGGTAGCTCAGCAGGTTTGAGAGCATGCTGTGGCAGTCCTCGTTGTCGCCGCCGCCCATCAGGGCGCAGATCCTGGGGACATGGGAAGCAATAATGTGGTGAGGAGGTAGGCAGGGTTGCGGGAACGTACACTGGTGGGGACCTCCTCTGCCCAGAACTCAACGCCCGCCGCCCCCCACACAGTAGCCCACCCACCTGTCAGCATCGGCAAACAGCTCGTGAGCAGAGGTGACCAGAGGGCGCACAGCCGGGCAGATGGACGCAGCCACGGCTTGGCCCACGGCTGGCAGGAAGTCGTAGTGGCGAGCAGTCCACAGCAGGCCATCCACCAGGGACGGGCAAGCCTCCGAGAAAGCATCGGCAGTGCGAGGCAGGACGTCCAGCAGCTGGCCCAGGTCAATACCAGAGGTGTTGAGCAGCATTGGCAGGCCCTCTGCATGGGTGGTTGAGGGGCAGCGGGCAGGGACATGTGAGGGCGGGAGGTGTGGTGCGCTGACCCGGGCTGCTGTGGGGCAAGCGGGAAGGCTGCACCCCGCTGCAGATTTCCTGCCTCCACACTCCCAACGCCCCCTCCTGCCTCCCCCCCCCCCGCCTCACCCTGCATCAAGAACTGACAGCCATCGCAGGCGTCCAGCGGCACATACTGCGCCTCCTCGATGATGCTAGCCAGGGAGGAGAGCGGGGACAGGTAAGGGCCGCACACAGATTCCTCACATGCGCTGCAGGTTGTTGGGGAAGATGAGAATGGTGAGAGGAAGTAGGAGGAGCGCTTGAGAAGTGCAAGGGGCAGGGCAGCACCCGGGGCGGCCAAGCACGCAGGGATTGTTCAGCAGATGGCAGACATGCCAGGAGTGCCTCCCACGCCGACCCACCAAAGTGACCCCCAAGCCACCCACCTGGAGAAGTCGGTAGCTGCTGACCGCAGAAAGGCGGTGAGCGCAGAGCACACCACATGGCTGGTGTTGGTGCGTTGCAGCTCATCGGCGACCGGGGGCGTGAGGAGGTCGAAGGGGCCGTGTCCGTGATGGTCAGGGTCACTCCACCAGCGCTCTGAGGAGTTGCCGGCAAAGTAGTCGGCGGGCAGCTTGGAGACGGGCCAGATCTGCAGGAGGCAGGCAGGAGGGGTGAGTGAGGTGCCTTTGGCAGGTAAGGGCATGAGATGCAGGGTGCATGTGTACAGGGTATGAAATGTGCACAGGTAAGGGCTTGTGCACAGGTAAGGGCTTGTGCACAGGCAGGGCACAAGTGCCGTTCAAGCACCCAGCACCCCAGCTGACCTCCCAGGGCGGCAGGTAGGTCGGCTTTGTGTCATTGCTGGACGGGTAGCCGGGGGAATACGCCGTCCTGCAAGCGCAGCAGTGAAGGGCACAAGTGGAGGACAGGTTCAGGCTTGTAGCTGCCTGCCGGGTAAGCGCTGCCTGCACTGCAGGCACCCACCCCCTGCTGCCGCCCTTAGTGCTGCCCCCTGCTGCCGCCGCCAGTGATGGGTGCTTGACCCCCCGCCCAGCCGTGCACACCCCGCTCAGCCGCATCACTCACCAGGAGCAGCCAGTGGACGTGAGGGCGGTGCAGGACTCCTCATCAGACACAGAGTAGCAGGTGGAGGAGAAGGTGGGCTGGCACCCGTTTGACATAAACGAGCAGCGGTCATCGGCAGGCGAGTCAAGCACACACTCGTTGAAAGAGTTGGAGCGGGGGCAGCAGGGGTCGGTGGAGGACTCGCAGGGTTGCTTAGCGGAGTCGCTTGGGGAAGGGTAGTAGGAGCCGGGGAAGTAGGGGGAGGAGGAGGGGGATGGGATGGCGGCACCGGGGGAGATGGGGACGGGAGAGACCGGGGTGGGGGAGCCGGAACCCTCCTTGCAGATCGTGGTAGAAGTGAAGTTGCAGGCCTGCGGGGTGGACAGCGCGCAGTGGGCAGGCCGGTTGAGAAGGTGGGCCGCTCGAGGAGGGCAGGCAGGGGGGCAAGGCACTATGCTGGGGGCAGCCTCAGGTGAGCACCCACGACGGTGCACAAGGTGCTGCTTGCAAGACTGCAAGCCCTTTGGGCAAGCAGCAAAGGCCTGGGCGCAGCAACCGGCACCATGCCGCCTCTCCCTTGCAAGCGCCGCCGTACTCTCCCTCAGGGCTTGCAGGGCTTGCAAGGCTTGCAAGCGCCGCCATCCCTCTCGCACCTGGTCGGTGCTGCCCTTGGGCCACGTCAGGGAGGAGCAGCTGGACTTGTCCAGTCCGCTGCACAGCTCCACGCGCGCGCTGCACCACCCAGCGTCGGTGGTGGCAGTCCACGCGCAGACGTCGGCTGCAGTGCACTTATCCATCGACAGTGCCTTGCAGGTGGACGACACCTTGTCCCTGCAGCGCGGGTGGAGGGTTTGAGCGGGCCGCAGTCAAGCCCAGGTTGCAAGCTCAAGCTCTGAGGGCAGAGCAAAGAGGGTGGAGATGGTTCACGCGTGTCATGTGAAACATGGCGCGCTGGCGGCTGCGGCGGGTATGCAGCCCATCTGTTGTGCGGTGCTCGGCGGCGGCGGCGGCGGTGGCGGCGGCAGCATGCAAGTGGCGCTCACACGACACGGCATTCTGCCACTTCGTAGCAGGTGGAGGAGGCCAGCTGGGCGGCGCCTGCAGGAGGGTGTCCGAGACAGGGGAGGGCAGCGAGTTGAGTTCGAACAGCTGTCACAGGGCAGGACGTTGTGCCACAGCGCTCTCGCCCCTTCCGCGCGCACCTGCCGCCACCAGGGCGCACACAAGCGCCAGGCCGAGGGCCAGCGCAGGCCCGGAACGCGCCATCACCCTGGCAGGGCTCGGGTGGGCGGAGGCTTCAGGAGGCTTCAGGAGGCTTCAGGAGGACGAGGAGCGGCTGGGGGCAGCCACAAGGCAAAGGTTGAAACGAATGCAAGTCCAGGCCGGGCGACGGTTCAAGTGACCTCCTGAGCTGCCGCCGCCCTGTCAGCGCGCCGCATGGACCAGCCGCATGAGCTCCATGCGGCGCGGGCGCTTGCAGCTCAGAGCCAATTTTCACCGGGCCTTGAATGTGCATACCGGCCCCGCTTTGAGGCACGAACAAGGCCTGATTATGGCCAAGCAAATGGGTGTTGTAACACGTGGGTGCTCAGCGCAGTGCCTTGGTGCCGGCAACGCCTGCCACCAACACCGCTTGCTTTGCAAGAGCCTCTCCCAGGTGGGTAAATGAATCAAGTGCGTGTAGGTGGTGGGTGGGGGTGGGGAGATTGCCAAGGGAAGCAGGCACCGGCGAGGCCCCCAGTCTGACTTTGCACGCTTACCCACCCTCCTCTCACATGCCCCGCACAGTCCATCTGCTCGTCCTCACGGGCAGGCGCCCTGCTGATCACGTATCCGCGCAACTGAAAGCGTCTCTCATGATGAGATGTTGCTCGGCAGGCAGATGTGTGCCCAATTTTGTAGGGATGGATCAGGAGGAAGATGGGTGTGTTCCGCCCAGCGTTCGAATCACAGCAGGCATGCCGCCTGCCTCGCGCCTGTGACTGACACGCTGCTGCACACCAAATCTGCACCATCGGTGGCAAGCCAGCCGGCCGGTAGACTCAACCGATCAGCACGAAACGTTCAGAACAGATGTCACAGCTAGATTGGCAGATGTGTATGTACAGTGGTGAGGCAGCCCAAAGAAACGCAGTACAAAGCACTTGGCCTTTGGTGGGAGGCGAGGAGGCACCCGTGGCGGGTCCCTAACAGCAGGCAGGCACAGTTGTCCCCTTCTTCGCATGCAGCCACCTGGCGAGTGGCAGTGCTGCTGCTCCAGCGGCAGGGCCATGCACAAGGATGAAAGACACGATCACAAGAAAATTGCATGCTACTCATCAGGCTTCAGCCCCTGAAAGAGCGACTTGAGCTGCTCAGCCAGTGGGGGCACTGCCTGCTTGCTGCCCTTCCCCTCCACCTCAAAAGTGACCCGCTCCAGCGCTGGGTCCGACAGGGCCGCCACACAGACGGCCGCCACATCGGCACGCGACACGTGGCCCGAGGACTTGTCGCCTTGCGCTGAAGGCAGGTGGGGCAGGCACGGGACGGTGGTGAGGGACGATGCTGAGGGAGCGTGACCATCGGGCATGCGTGCAGGCCCATCGGGCATGCGTGCAGGCCCTGTTCCCAAAACGCAGCAGGTCCACACACGCGGCATATAAGGGCGATACCACCCATGCACGCTGTCAAGATTGGCAAGGCCGCAGTCAGAGCTTTCCATCTGTTATGAATCCCACTGCAGCGCAGACCAGCACCCCCTGCAGCACCCACCCGTGGCCAGCAGCTCCTGCCCTGCTGGCTTGTCGTTGAGCCGCCCCCCAGGCCTCACGACTGTGTAGGACGCCCCGCTCTTCCTCAGCAGCTCCTCCCCTGCGCAACAGGTGGCGAGGCAGGCCATGCCAGAGGTTGATTGTGTCAGTAAGCTGGGTCACTTAAATCACCCACGGAGCGCGCCTGTCAGGCAGACACCGCACGTTTGTTGATACAAGTTTACCCTCCCAGCCGGCCCGTCAGCCATGCGCAGGTGCCTGCTCATTCTGCCTGCTAGTCTACTTGCCAGCACCCCCCCTGTCCACTCACGACCCCCGTGCCACACTGCCGCCCCCTGCCAGCCTGCCGCTCGGCGTCCCACCCAACCCTGGCACCCCGCCACTCTGCCCCACCTCACTCTGTACTCTGCCCCCCCTCCCCCTGCCACTGTTCATCCCTCCCACACCACCCTGCCACCCTGCCCAGCCCAATACCCTGCCCCGCTCCATACCCCCTTTCCCGCCTCACCCTGGAACTTGGCGTCCATGAGGCCTCGGGGGGACACAATGTTGTTCAGCATGAGGCGCACAGGGTGCCAGCGGCGGGCGGGGGTGACCATGCCGGAGGACACCAGCACGATGCGGGGCCGCGAGGCCCTGCCGGCGCCGCTCTTCTCCATCTCGAGCACGGCATCTGCAACATTCTTCACCCCCTGCAGCACAACATGATGTTAACCAAAATTCAGAGTCCGGGTACAGGTGCGTGAGCATGTGGCTGCGGGGCATTGCATGGCCGGCAGCAGGCTCAAGCCGGATGCGGCAAAAAGAGCGCTGCAACAGCGGCAGCAGAGGAGTGCTGGCCGGGTGCTGGTGCCAGTCAGCACCTGGCAGGGCAGCACCGCAAGCAGCTGTGATGTCCTGTCTCACACCTCCCATAAGCAGCGGTTCCCGCCCACCTGGCAGTCCACCTCCTTGGCTCCGCTGGCGGCAAAGATGCAGCCCGCACAGCCCGCCAGCGCCTGCCGCAGCGACGCCAGCTGCGTCACGTCGCCCTGAACCACCTCCAGCCGCCCGCCCGCATTGTCAGGGCCGGCTTCCAGGGCACTCAGGCCTTGGGAGCGCGCCTTCTCCGGGTCCCGCACCACCGCTTTGCACTGAGGCGCAGGAGGCAGAGCCAGGGAGCCAGCAAAAGCCAGGGTGACTAGGCGGCGGCGGGCGACCAGTCAGCAGGAGTGCGGCCACCTCCCTGTGGCGCGCCCCGAGCAGCGCGCTCTCACCCGGAAGCCTTGCTGCAGAAGCGTCTCCACGCACGCCCTCCCCGTGCCGCCGCCAGCCCCCAGCACTGCGTAGCAAACGGACACGGCGTAGGCTGAGCTTTGTAGGCAGAATGTAGGTCCCAGGAATCGGCGACGTAGGTTAAAACGGTTGTTCTAGGGTCACGCAAGTCTTTGGTCTACACCAGAAGCACCCGCCGCACACAGCGCAGCGCCACGGCATGCTGCACGTCCGGCTGAGGTCATGGCATTTAGTGTAACTAGCTCATAACAAGTATTAGTGTATTCATCTGCTGCCCCAATCATTTCCATGGCAATTGAACTACTGGTGGCTCTGCTGGTCCCAGAGCTCGGTCCCGACACGCACAGCCACGAGCCCTTTTTCCGCACGGCGCCAGCGGTCTTATGGCTGGCGTGGCACACCCATCACTGTGGTGTGAATGATCACGGTGACATTGAGCGTGCTGGCAAGGTGACTGGTGCGCATGCCTCCTAGATGTTGCGGCCGCTGAATGCGGCGGCGGGGCCGCTGACCTGGCGGCGGGCGGCAGATGTTAGCAAAACCCTCGCGGCACGGCGATCTGCGCCCCTCGCCGATGCTTCCGATCACCCCATCCCAGTCCATCTGAGCCAAGAAATGGGCGTGCTGCTTCTCTCTGCGAATGGCCGACTGTTCGCTTCGCTGCCCGAGGGCCTGCAGCCCCTCTCAGCGGACGCCACCGAACATGCCGAGGCGCTATCCGCCTTGGGTAGCGGGGATGCCACGATCGTAGATCTCCAGCAGTTTCTTGCCGCCACTGCCCGCCTGCCGCCGACCACGCTCGTCCAGGTCCGTGTTGCCTGTGTTGTTGATGTCGTGCAGACTGTACGCACTAAACCACATTTTCGTGAACTCGCTGTTTCCGGCTTCATTCAATGCCCCTGATAACCTGCCGTGGCTGCCTGGCAGGCCGCGGCACAGCCTGCCCGCCGCCCACCCGCCGCCCACCCTGTTGCCCTGCCCTCCCGCCCGGCCGCTGCAGGCCACCCTGGCTGCTGCCCTGCTCGGTGACAGCGGGCGCCCAGGGAAGCTGCAGGGTCTGCCAGCCATGCTGCAGGGCTGCGCCGAGGCTGTGCCAGGCGTGCCCAGCCTGCCTGCCAGCGTGGTGGGCAGCTGCCCCTTTGCGGCACGCTCGGGACGCGGCACAAGCGCAGACGGCGGCAGCCCAGGCGAGGTGTTCGAGTTGATGTACCAGTTGGAACGCTACTCAAAGGCATGTGAGGGGCCTCTAGCTGTCCAGCTGGCAGGCCCGCCGCAGGGGCAGGGCCTGCTTGGACAGCCGCCCCCTCACCACGTCGGGGGTACCACAGCCGTGGCTGCAGGGCAGCTGCCAGCGCCCACGCCGGCAGCAGCGCTGCGGGTGGCAGGGCAGGTGACCGAGGTGTATGTCCGCTGCGGGCGGACTGCAGACGACTGGTGCCGCTTCAAGCTGGCGCCAGGCCAGCGCCCCAGCGCTTGCTGCTCCTGCGGCTGGGCGGGGCTGGGGCACCTGTACTGCCAGCATCTGGAGGAGGCGTACCGCACCCTGCTGCAGCCAACAGTGAACCCTGCAGCCGGGGGCGCAGCAGGCTCTGCTAGCAACAGCAGCAGCAGCTGCGGCAGCAAGGGTGCCCAGCCGGGGCCATCCGGGGCTTCAGTTTCGGCCGGCAGCAGTGGTGAGGGCGGCCCTGCGGCGGGGGCAGCTGGCCTGCTGCTCAATGTGTCGGCTCTGGAGTGGGCCTGCTCCCAGGTGTGGTGCCTGCAAGCTGCTCAGCAGGGTGTGCTCAGCAGGGTGTTGTGGATTCGTCCTGCAATGCCAGGTGGCGGCAGGTCCAGCCAGTTTGCCCCTGAGCCTGCCCCTGGGCTGGCTTTGCTTTGCAAGATTAAAGACCTCTGTCCCCTGCCGGCCCTCTGCCTGCAGATGAGCATCAACCAGCTGTCCAAGCTGCTGCTCTGCACCGCTCTGTACACCGGTGCCGGCACCGTGCTCACAGACGGCCTGGGCATCACGGCCGAAGAGCTGCAGCCCCAAGGCACAGCGGGCCTGGCAGGACAGGTGGGTTTCGTCAAAGGGCGGGATTGCCACCAAATTTAACCACAGTCACACTCTTTGCGTGCCTCCTGCTTGTGAGGTAGAGCACAGACAGATATCAAGACACGCCCTGCCCCGCCCTGCTTCCCTGTGCAGGGTGGCGGCCATGCCGGCATCCTGCAGGCGCTCCACGCTCAGCGGGTCATGGTGGGAGGGGCGCCAGCCCTCAAGCAGGCTCAGAAGCTGCCGGGATGCTGTATGGGCAGCTGGCGGGCAGCTGCACCGCCTGCTGCGGCCGGCGTGGCCGTTGGCAGGCCTCTGCTGGAGCATGCCGCCGCCCTGCTGGCGCCAGACTCAGCAGAGGGTGTGTGGGCCTGCCTGGGTGCTACTGTCGGCACGGTGGGGCTTCCGTGGCACAACAGTGGCGGGGTGCAGCAGGGCGCACGCAACGTGCCCCGGGGGGCGCAGCTGCTGCAGGCGGCGCAGCTGCTGCTGTCTGCGGGGCACAAGGAGAGCGGGGAGCACGTCCTCAAGGCAAGTGCTGTGGGGTGGGGCGGGGTGAGGTGAAGTCTTGCTGGGACGGCACGGATTGAGGGGGCGGATTGCAAGTGAGACATAAGCAAGGTGGATTGGGCACCAGTGCGCCTCAGGGCAGGATGGGCTTTTGGGCTTACAACTCAGCAAACCGGTGCCGCCTGTGCGCCACCCCCCACAGGAGTGGCTGGTTGCCCTCTCCCTGCCGGCCGCCTGGCAATACTGCAAGCCCTCGTCGCACCCGCAGCTGGCCAGCCTGTGGCGCCAGCACCTGACGCCGGCGGCCCAGCTGGAGTGGTGGGCGCAGCAAGGGGCGCCGCCACAGCCGGCGGCTGCCAACGGTGACGTGGAGGGTGGGGACTGGCGGCCGCACATGAGCCAGCAGCGGCAGCGGCTGTATGGTCTGTGCAGCACTCAGTTCATTGAGTTGGTGGGCGAGCTGATGGGGCCAGTGGCAGGTGGGTGTGGGGAGGGCGGGGGAGTAGGGCTGGGGTGGAAGGTTGTAGAAAGGCAGGGTCTGGTCTGTCTGTGCAACCAGCAGTCAGTGCATTGGGTCGGTGGGCGAGCCGATGGGGTCTGTGGCAGGTGTGAGGGGAGAGGTTCGAGAGTAGCCGGTGGGCGGGGTGGGGCTTGCTGCAAGGCAGCCACAGCCAGCTGGCGGACGGCCTGCTGCAGTAGCAGGCTTTTGCCGGCAAGGGGCAGGCGGATGTGTGTGGTGGATGTGTGTGGGCGATGCAACAGCGGCTTGTAGCGTAGCACCGACCTGCAGCACTGCCCTTACCCCAGCTGACGGCCCGTTCCAGCTTTACCCCGCTCTATTTCGTCTCCCCTGGCGCACCTCGCTCCCCCCACACGCCCAGGTGCCCACCAAGCTGCAGCGCTGCTGCGCAGCCTGGAGCAGAGCTGCTGCCGCAGCGCTGCGCTGGCTGTGGTGTACGCCAGGGGGCACCCCACCTACCAGCGTGGGCATTCAATCACAGGTGGGCTCACCCGGTATGGGAACACAGTGTGTATGGCAAAGGCTGGCGGAGGCTGTGCACATCTGTGGCCGGCAATGTACCATGTGCAAGGCAGGGCACGATGCGCCGGCCTGGCCTTCATGCTTACCTGCTTCGGCTGCCGGCCTGGATGGCTGGACGTCTTCCCCCAGTTGTGCTGAGCAACGCTGAAACCTCCCCGTGCCTGCTGATGCTGCACCCGCCCCTGCAGACATCAACAACCCCCTGCCCGCGGCTGCCAGCTGGCTGGACACCGCTGAGTACACCCTGGGGGCCAGCGCCTTGCCTCAGAACCACCTGGAGCAGCTGCTCAGCCATCTGAAGAAGGTCCAGGCGGGCCCGCAGCTGCCGCCGCAGCAGCAGCAGAAGCCAGGAGGCAAGAAGAAGGGGAAGGGGCGGAAGGGCGGCGCAGCGGGAGCACAGGCGGCGCCGGCTCCTGGGCAGGCGGGGCAGGCGGGGCAGCGGCAGGCACAGGCGCAGCCGTCGACGCTGCTGCTCACGGCAGCCCGCAGCACCGCGCGGCAGCTGTTGGACCTGCCGCTAGCCGAGGTAGGCTGCCACCAACAGGCCCTGCTGCCCGCGGTTCAGCCCCTGCCCCTGCCCCGCTGGCTCAAGCCTCTCTGCAATGCCAGCAGCAGAGGGTGGGATCGAGCAACGGGGCCTCTAATCGGTGCTGCCCTGCTGGCTGTGCACCCGGCGTGTCTGCCCCTGCAGGCGGTGGACCTGCATGACCGCCTGATTCCCGATTTGCAGGAGATTGTCATGCAAGGTGGGTGGGTTGCTGCCGGCGGGGCTCTCTGCCTGGCCGCGTGCAAGAGCGGACAGGCTGCCAGCACGTCAGTCAACACTGGGAGGTGCACTGGGCAGCACTCACATCACCCCCTGCAGTTGCACTGGAAGCTGTGGCGCAGCTTGGCATACAGGCCGCGGGCAGCGGGCCCCTCCAGCTGGCGCTGGCCGTGCTCGCTCCCCTCATCTCCCTGCCGCTCTCCCTGCCGCTGCAGAGGCGGCGGCGCTGCAGGCGGAGCGCTGCCGCGCCACGCTGCCCAATGCAACCACCCTGCTGCGCGGCGTGTACGATTGGCACCAGCAGCAGCTGCTGCAGCAGCAGCAGCGGCAGCAGCGACAGCTCGCCGCCCCGCTTGGCGCGGGCGCAGCGGGCGGCGCCCAGCCTCCCCAGCAGCCGCCTGTGCCGCCGCAGCAGCGTGGTCTGGCTGCGCTGCTGAGTGCAGCAGCCGGCACGAAGCTCGGAGCCGAGGCCAAGCAGCGGCGGCTGACCCTGGCGGCCTGCCGCTGCATGCTGGACCTGTGCCAGCGGCACGGCAGGGCAGCTGTGGCCAGCCTTCTGGCTGCCAAGGACGGTGCCGGCTGGTGGCATCTGGCAGAGCTTCTGGAGGGGTTCAACTCAGACAACAGCCCCCAGTACTATCATGTGCTGCCTCCCCTGCTGACGGCACTTGCCACCCTGCTGCACGACGGGCGGCAGCCGGGCGGCACGCCGGCAGCCAAGAAGCAGCCGTCGAAGAAGCAGCACAAGGCGTGTGGGCAGCCGCAGCAGGGTGAGGCGCAGGGGCAGGTGCCGGCTGATGTGCTGGAGTACCTGGCAGCGCTCCTGCCGGGCCTTCTTGTGGACTGCTGTGCCGCAGCCCAGGATGCCCTGGCGCCCCTGGGCAGCGCAGCCAGCAGCAGCGACGGGGGGAGCAGCGCAGGCAGCATTGGCGACAGAGACGCGCTGCTGCTGGCACTCTCCGGCGTGCACAGCTGCGTGCAGATGATGACCGGTGGGTAAACTGGCATGGCTTGGTGGTGCTTGTGGCCTGCTCTGCTGGCGCATGCCTGCCAGGCGACGTGTGTGCTACTGCGGGAGGCATTGCAAGCTGAGGACACGTGCGGCCCTTTTGCCGGTCATGACACCGGCCGTCCTGCTTGCTCCCCCGCCACTCATTTTACGCACGCAGGGGTCGTTGCAGCCGCCCCGCTATCACCAGAGTTTGCGGTCGCCACAGATGCACTGAAGCATGAGCACCCGGCCCCGCTGCTGCTGGCCCTGCCTGTGCTGCTGGCGGCAGCAAAGGCAGCCGGCCCGGCGGCAGCAGCGGCAGTGGCCTGCGGAGCCCCCAGCACCAGCGTTGTTCACGGACCTGTCAGTTGGAATGAGGCGGGATGCAATGCGGCTATGGCTGTGCTGCAGCTGCTGCCCGCCCTGCCGCTGCCGGTGGCGGCCGTCGGGGCGGGCTCTTCTGCTGCGGCGGCTGCAGCGGCTGCTGCCACGCAGGCCTACGGCGGGCCCGCCTGCCTGCAGGAGCTGCTGCCGCAGCTTCTTGCCGCCAGTGCATCCCTGGCGCGCAGCCCCCACACCGCCCCGCCACGGCGTGCCTACGTGTCGCTGCTGTGCCACTGCCTGGCTGAGGTGGCAGCCGATGCCACGGGGGCGGTACCGCCGGAGCAGCGCACGCAGGCCGCCCGCTCCCTGCTGCACCTGCTGCTCAGCCCCGCAGTTGCCCACGAGTTGCGGCCCGTATGCATGCAGATGCCAGAGGGGCGCCAGCTGGCAGAGGCCGGCTTCCAGGCAGCTTCCCGGGTGCTGCCGGTGCTGCTCGGCCTGTCAGCCGGCCACAGCAGCGGCAGCGAGCGTGCTGACGTGGCACGCCTGGCTGGCGACCAACCTGCTGGCAGCCAGCCTGGCGCAGCACGGGGCGCTGCCTGGAGGGCTGGTGCACCCAGAGGGCCACAGCCACAGCAAGGCGGCAGAGAAGGACGCGCGGCACATGCTGGCGCTCAGAGCCGGCTGGTGAGCCGCCTGCCCGTGCGTCCAGGTGGACCGCTGCTGGCAGCTTCTGTGGGGCTGTGCGTGCACTTGCATGGCATGGTCCTTGTGTTCTGATAGAATGGCGAAGGCAGGTAGTCCCGTGCAACCAACCCACCCACAAAGCCCGCCCCTGTGCACACATGCTCTGCAGGCAGCTCAGCGCGCTGCGCACGCTGACCTGGTGGCTGCAGCACTCTGCTGAGCTACCCGTCACCCCTGCAGCAGCGGAGGCGGCAGCCGCCGGCTGGCAGGCTGGCATGAGCGGCCCGCCCACCCCGCTGTTCATCGCCAGCACTCTGGCAGGCATGCTGACAACGTGAGTTGCGCAGTTTGGGTCTGTCGGTCTGTCTGTTGGTGTTACAAAGAGGTACACCAAAACCTGCACGCGTGGATATGGGCTCAGGCAGATCCTGTGGATTACAGAGGGAGTGCGAGATTGGGTCCTCCAGTGCAATTTGCCCACCCCTCGTGCTGCCGTTGCAGAGCCCTGGACCCACGGGTGCATGTGGCGGCCCTGGCCACCCTTGCCACCCTGGCGGCAGCCGACCCGCTGGCCCTGCTGCACTGCGACAGCCTGCCGCTGCTTGTGCACGCGGCCGCCAAGGGGGGCCACCAAAAGAACGCCAACGAGCACAAGGCTGGCAGCCGCTGGACCGCTCAGGAGGCAGCGGGGGTGCAGCAGCTGCAGGCTGGAGTCTGTGCCCTGCTAGGCACGCTGCGAGAAGCCGCCTTCGCTGCCGGGCGAGCAGGCGCCACTGCTCGCTCCCTGTGGCAGCTCTGGGAGCAGCACCCGCCTGCCGGCAAGCCGCAGGCTGCCGGCCCAGGGGCGGGGGTGTGCACTGCAGCCAGCAGCAGCGGCAGCACCGCAGCAGCGGCACCCTGGGACCGCGTGGCTGCTGCAGCCGGCGCACTGAGTGTGGCGGCCGCGCGCACGCCCACCGGCAGCTCCCCGCACCCGGCGGTAGCAGGAGCAGCAGCGGCGCACCGGGCGCCCGGCCTCTCCCACCCGGCATACAACCCAGCTGTGCTGGAGGCTCTGATGGCAGGTGGGTACTGCCAGGCAGCTGATGCTGAGGTGGCGCTACTGCCACATGCGTGTTGGGCTGGCTGGCACTCGTTGAGCTGCACCGTACCGGCTGGCCTGCCCCCGGCCTGCCCCCCGGCTGGCCCGGCTCTGTCCCACATGGCTGTGCCGGTCTGCAGAGCAGCTCTGGCCGGGGAATGCCGGTGCGCTCAAGCCTGCCTTCCACACCCTTCCCATCATCGTGCCCCTGCATGATTGCGGGTGCTCAAGTGCCCTCCCTCTCTTTCCCCACCATCTGCCTCCGCTCCTGCAGGCGTGGGGGGCGATGCCGCGCTGCAGGCAATGTATGAGGCGGCTGTGATGGGAGGCGAGTATGGTGGGTACACTGATGAGGAGGATTACGACGATGATGACGATCTGTACGGGTACCATTACTACGACGAAATGCCCGAGGGTTACTACGTCTAGCCGTGAAATCTGGCGTGGCAAGGCCTGCCGGGCGGTGGCGGCGGGCAAAGGGAGCGGGTGGTGCAGCACTGGCAGCAGCACAGGGATTGGCAGCAGCAGCAGCTAGTGTAAATTCACTGTGTTGTGCAAGTGGGGGGAGAAGTGAGGTTGACGGGCCCCGTCTTGAACTGATGGAGAAGCGGCCCGTCGACCAGCGCACACACAGCGGGGCAAGGCGCGTTGCTGCCGCAGGTGGCTGCCGACAGGCTGCCTGGCACCTCCTGCAATCTGGCAGTGGCAGTTTCGAAATCATTGACAGCGTGCATGGTCAGACCCGGGCAGCTCAAGCAGGGCAGATTGCGGTGCTCTGCGCCCGTGCTCTGGTGCCATGCGGCCGCTGCCACGTTTACACTGGCTGCCACGTTTACACTGGTAGGGGTGGCGCTGCTAAGGCTGCATGGCCGCGGGAGTGCTGCAGCTATGGAAAAAACAGCGGCCTCACAATGTGGCAGGCGGAGCAGCGGCAGGCAGCAGGCGCAGGCAGAGCTGGGCCTGCCTGCCGGCGGAGCACAGCATGTGTTGCATGAGCACCAGGTGACTTGCGTCGGGCCCCAACCCGACCAGAACCCACGCGTTTGCTGCATACACATGTCTATCAGCGGCCTGGGACCGGCTGTGCGGGGCTTGAGGGTCGCGCTAGACGACCCGGCCGCAACGCCGCGGCGGCTGCTCACCGCCACAGCCAACCTAGCCAGTGTATGTAGGTACCTGCCTCGAGATGTGGCGAGGATCCCTGAGTTCACAAGGTGCGATACAGGTCTTTTACCGATGTCGGCACCGTTTTTTACCGCATTGGATTAGGCTTCTGCGTGTCACTAATGCCGCGTTACCGATGCTCGGTGCAGGGAGCTTCGCGCCCTGTGCGCCGTGCTGGCGGAGGCCACAACCCGGGCGCGCGCTCAGGCGGCGGCAGCGGAGCAGCAGCAGGTGCCGCTGCATCGTGGCCGCCAGGCATATCAGCTTGTCCAACAATGCATGGACTTGGTCTTGATCCTCAGCTGCCTGCTGGAGCTGGTAGGGTGGGCAACGGCGGTGGATGAGGCGGACGTGGTGCGTGCGCTGACGGCAGCAGGTGGGTCCTGGCTGGGTGGCGGCGTGCATAGGCACGTTGGCATCAGGCACTCACTGCCTGCTGGAGCATGGGGCAGTGGGCGTGGGTGCAAGGTCAGGCCTGTGCGGCTGAGCAGCCACAGCGGGAGTTCCACCCTGCCCTGCATTGTTGTGCAACAACCCGCGCTGCCCGGCCCTGGTTCCCGCTGCAGCGGTCCCTTTGGACCTGGTGCCACGCATGGTGAGCGCCGCTCAGCCCAACCTGCCCCAACATTTCGAGTCCGGGGCGTTTCTCAGCGTTGCCTGTCAGCCCGTCCTCCTGCTGTTGCGGCTGGCGGGGCAGGAGCCCTCGCCTCTGCCGCCCCGCGCGCTAGCCATCCTAAAGGCGGTGCACCTGCGGCCCGCCACGCTGCTGGCATTCATGGAGGCGGCGGTCCCCGCTTTCATCAAATATGCGTATGCTGTAGGTGCGCCTGCTGCACTGTCCTCTTTCCGGGGCTGTGCTGCGCTGCGCTGCAGCGTGCTGTGCTGTTCCGTGCTGCGCTCCTGCGTGCTGTGCTGTCCTGCGCTGAGCTGTGCAGTGCGGCGTTGTGAAGTTTAATGATCGTTTGGTGGTGCTTGCAAGTGCGCAGTTGAGTAAGTGGCGATTCCAAGCAACCGGGCGAACGGCCTGATGTTATGCAACTGCCATATTTTTGTTGTCTTTTTGAACTTGATAGTATTCAATAGCCTGAAGTTGTTTGATGACATGCACCTTGGTGGCTGCTGATCGTGGCACCCTGCTGTGGCTAGCTCTGCTTCTGATCCAAGGCTTTGAAGCGCCCCTCATCAGCCCTGCCCTTCTTAATTGACCAGTGCAGCCACCGTGCCGTGCGCTGCCGCCCCTCCCTGCTGCCAACACGCCCGTTGAACGATCCATGCAGGCGCTCCCATGATGACGCGGCAATGCATCGACGTCCTCACCTGTCTGCTGGAGTCCAAAGCTTTCCAGGAAGTTCTGGCGGGGGTGCGGCAGCGGCCGCAGCTGCAGCGCCAGCTGGTGCAGCTGTCTGCGCTCGGCTTGTGCAACACCCCGGCACAGGGCGGGGGCGCAGGCCGCACGTGCTTGCCTCGCGACGTCCCGACCTGGCACTACACAACCCTGCTGCTGGTCGACTGCCTGGCCCCCGCCCGCTGGCAGTACGAAATGGCGGCCAGCGAAGGCACAAGCCTGCTCAATCGTGCAACAGTGCTGGCGGCCAGCCCTGGGCAGTACAGCGACCATGACGAGCATGCCACCAACCTGCTGCAAATCGCAAGCTTGACCCTGGCGGCAAAGCTGATATGCGATGCGTCCCAGACGGGCAGGCTGTCCGTCGCCTTGGTGCGCCGCCTGCTGGTAAGCCTGGCAGCCTGCGCCCCCCTGCTGGCAGACGTGGCAGCGGCGGTGGCAGCAGCAGCGCCAACTCCGTCCGCCGCCTCAGCAGCAGCCCCCTCCAGCGCGTCGGCCCCGGCAGCGGGCAGCGGTGGCAGCAGCATGCAGCAGCTGGGGCAGCTGTGCTGGCACGAGTTGCGGCTGCACTGGTCGGATGCCCTCAACTCCTGGGGAGCAGCTGTGGGCAGCTTGTGCCACGTGGAGGGCCTGCAGCAGCAGATGGAGGATGCAGGCGGTTGCGCTGCCGCAGCGCAGGCCGCCGTTGGCCTGCTGCGCCTGGCGCCCCTGCTGCCACAACAGCCGTGCGCAGGCCAGCCTCCTGGCAGCGCCGCCACAGCGGCAGCGACAGTGGCAGCAGAGGGCGGCGAGGCGTCAGTGGCGGCCGCCTTCCGTGGGGGCGGCCACGCAGCGGTCAGCCGTTCTGGGCGGCTGGCGCTGCTGTCTTTCGTGGTGCCTGTCTTGGTGTGCCGGCTGCTGCCGCAACCTTCCCCGCGGCTAGAGGGGTGCTCTGCAGAGCATGCAGAGCTGGCGTTTGCCACCTTCAATGCTGCCTGCCGCTACACGCACTGTGTGGCTGCTGAGCTGGCACGCTTCAGCAGCGGTGCCAGCAGTGCTCCCGGCACCACGCTGTTCCTGGACCCTGGCGTAGCCGTTGTAGGGGCTTATAAAGTGTTCGCCGCAGCCGCCGTGGGAGCACTCTCATTTCATATGCCGATAGCAGGAGCAGAGTCGCCCGGGCTGGTTGCTAGCCTGTCAACTGAGCTGGCGCAGAGGTGGGGTGGTGTTAACGCCGATGTCGCACTTGTTGTGGGGGCCTGTCAAACGCAGGGTGTGTTCGGCTGCCGCGGCTGCATGCACTCAGCAAGACCTGCCTCTGCACACGTCCTGCTGCACCACAGCATGCATGTCTCGCCGCCATGTGTTGTTATGCCCCCCGGCTCCCGTGCCCTGCAGCCGCCTGGAGTGCGTGCTGCTGCTGTGCCTGCCTGCCCTGGCGCCGCTGCCGTGGAGCGGCCGCGGCCACGAGCCGCCAGAGTTTGCACTGGCACGCTGCCGCATCCTCGGCGGCTTGCTCGCTTTGGAGCCGCTCCACCCGCTGTGGCGGCAGCTGCTCGGCCCCGCGGCAGCCGGCCGAGTCGCGGCTGGCGGGGGCATGGCTTCCCTGCTCCAGGGC
The DNA here is from genome assembly GCA_029339195.1 of Micractinium sp. NFX-FRZ. Lineage (NCBI taxonomy): Eukaryota > Viridiplantae > Chlorophyta > Trebouxiophyceae > Chlorellales > Chlorellaceae > Micractinium > Micractinium sp. NFX-FRZ. The sequence goes on from JAPTJF010000200.1 coordinate 100,256, forward strand.
GCCGCGCGCGAGTGCGTGCAGGTTAGTGAACCAGTTTGTGCAGGCCAGTGAACATTGTGTGCAGGCCAGTGAACATTGTGTGTAGGACAGTGGGGAGTGTGTGCACCTGCAGGTCAGTGATAATGTAGTGCTCCAGGTGCACGTGCCCACACACCTGTGCCGCCTCCTGTGCTGCCAGCATACGCCCTGGTTTGCGCGAGTGTGTTTGACGCGGCGGGTGCAATTGTTGCACCGCAGGAGGCTGCGGCATGCTGGCCGGCCCAACCTCTGGGTGCGGAGCACGGGCCGATGGCCTGGGTTTGCCAGGTGCTTAGCACCATAGCTGCCCTGAATCCGTCGGAGGCTGTGTACAGCATCTGCCGGGACGCTGCCCTGCTGCGTGTGCTGTGCCAGGCTGGCAAGGGCCTGCTGGAGGAGCACTGGGCCAGTGGCTGGCTGGATTCGCAGGTGGGCTGCTGCAGCATGCTGGGGGGGAGCTGAGTCATTGCTTGCTTACGGGATGTCGCGGGCTTTCACCGCAGCTGCTTCCTGGAGCGCCGGCATCAAGCCGTGGGTGCAGCGTATGGGTGCAGGCATGCACAACGCCCGGCGCGACTGCCGCAACGAGTGCCTTGCTCGCCAGCACTGTGCATCCTCCCCTCCCGCCCCGCCCCGTCACCTGCAGACCAAGGAAATGTATGTGTGGGTGTGGGAGATGCTGCGCATGGCTGCCAAGGCAGCGGCGAGCACCGGCAGCCCGGTCCGCGGCCTGTTTGGTGAGGAGCCGGTCTTCGACAGGCGGGCAGCAGGGCAGGCGTTTGATGCGCTGCTGGCGGAGCTCGCTGACAGCTGGGGCAGCAGTAGCACCCTGCAGCCCCCGCAGCCGGATGCTGCTGCCGCTGGCCAGCTGGCGGTGCGCTGCGCCCGCGCTCTGGCGCTGCGCAACTGCGCCCACCCCCGCTGCGCCAATCTGGCAGCCAGCAGCGCGGTGGTCCGGGGGCGGCGGTGCAGCGGGTGCAGGGTGGTGCGCTACTGCAGCGAGCAGTGCGGACAGGCAGACTGGCGGGCGCACAAGGCGGCATGCCGGCTGCTGCAGGCGGAGCCGCAGGGGCAGGGGCAGGCGGAGCAGCAGGGTGCGGGCTAGACGCATGCCGCTTTAATTAAGTGCTTGGGTCATGTGTTCTTGTGCTCACAATTCGTTACCATGGTGAGCTCTCACTGTCATCATGTGCTTGCATATCCTCACAACCCTTCATGTAAACACCTCTCGCACAGCAACGTTGGCACAGCAACGTTGGGACGACCGCTTTTGACGCAGCGCCAGATGGGCGCCAGCTGTCTGTCCAAGTCTAGTAGAACCTAGGAAGAGCCTCTGGATGCACCGGCAATTTTTCGTAGCATCCAACATGCCGTGAAGATGACGTGAAGAGACTGGCGCGGGTTGTGCGCGAGTTCACGGCACGAGCTATCAAACGATAGGCCGAATTTCGGGCCGAACACAGATTCTGCATAGAACCGAAGTGAGCTTTCGGCATGTTGCGAGACAGCCACGTTCGGTGGCGAAGGCGAGCCTGCAGTACACAAGCGATACACCTCAAGCTGCATGAGCGCAAATTCGCTTCGTTCGCTTCGCTCGCTCGGATCGGCTCTACTGATTTTCGTGCGATTCGTTTCGCTTCTTCAGTGGCGACGATTTGCGCCTTGACGCCCCTTTCGTTCGGATCGTTCGCTTCGGATCGTTCGCTTCGTTCGGCCATCTTGCTCTGGAGCGAAATGAATAGTTCCAACTTTGGTATATTATTGGTACAGGATTTCTTGTTTTTCAGGAAGACTGGCAGGATGTTGAGAGCCACGGCTGAGGAGCGCTCGTGCGCAGCGCCGCGCCTTTTGTTTGCACGGCGGGGCTATGTGCCCAGCGCCCAGCTTTTAGGTTTGCTTTGCAAGTCGGAGTTGCATTGTTTTCATCCCGGCGCGTGGGGTATTTTTAGGGTACAGAAAGAGCTTCTTCTTTAGGGGGAGCGGGTGGGGTGGGGAGGGAGGGTGTTCTTCCTTTTGGGGGGGGGAGCGGGGGGGTGGTGGGGAGGGAGGGAGGGTGCTCTTTCTTTTGGGGGGAAGCGGGGTGGTGTCGGGTGGGGAGGGAGGGTGTTTTTTCTTTTGGTGTGGGGGTCACGGCGGTGGGGATGTTAGGGTTTTTAGGGTGCCTTTCACCCCGGGTGTAGGGTTTTTAGGGTTTCCTGGGTGTGCGCAGCACGCCAAGTAGCTCATGGCGGCGGCCAACGCCTGTTTGCCAAGTGTGGGTCTCAAGGCGGTGGGGATGTTAGGGTTTTAGGGTGTTTTTCCCCCCCGGGGTGTAGGGATTTTAGGGTTTCCTGGGCGTGCGTAGCACGCCCTTAGCTCATGGCGACGGCCAACGCCCGTTTGCCAGGTGGGGGTCTCAAGGCGGTGGGGATGTTAGGGTTTTAGGGTGCCTTTCCCCCCGGGTGTAGGGGTTTTAGGGTTTCCTGGGCGTACACAGCACGCCCTTAGGGTGCAGTGTGCAGTGTGCAGGCTCTGCCATTGAGCCCAACACCGAACATGCCGAACGAACGAACTACCAGCTGCCCTCGCAGCCTCCGAACCGAACGAAGCGAATGGAATCTGGCAGCGACAGCCTGTGCAGAGTTGAGGGGAGCGAGGGAAGCGAACGAAGCGAGTATGGCGAACCCTGTGCTCCCCGCCACCCAGACGAAGGAACCGAACGAACGAACAAGCGCATGCGCGTTCTGCAAGCGCCGAAGGAAGCGACCGAACGAAGGAAGCTGTCCAGCCTGGTCCAGCGTGGCGACGGCGAGCGAACGAAACGAAGGATTGAGAAGTTCCACAAGCTGTTCCAAGCACTGCGAAGCGACCGAAGCGAACGATAGAAAACAGTGGCTGACCCTCAGGCGGCCTACAGGCGAAAGCACCGAAGGAACGGGGTGTCGGCCAGGCGAAAGAGCCGAAGAGGAAGGGAAGGGAAAGGCGAAGTTAGCGACAGGCGAAATCGGTGCCCCTCACTGATAGGCTCTCGTTCACGGCGGCCCTGGCGAGCCCAGCCGCCTCATTGCTGAGCCTACGCACTGCCGCAACCAACATGTCGAGACTGGTGACTACCGACATGACTCCGGAAGCTGCGGCGGGGAGCTCCGCGTTGGCAAGGTTGGCACACCTCAGTATACCTTCCCAGCCGCCAGGCCACCTCCGTGAAATGCCGCGCCGCTGCGTCAGAACAGCTTCAAATGGGATATTGATCGCGCGTGCAGAGCGCGGACGCCGCCGCGTGGCTCCCAGGGGGAGCCCGGCATGGTCAGTGTTGCCGCCATGTCCGCCAGCTGGCAGTCAACTTGTCTGGGCTGTGCAGCACAAA